>OX453319.1:3074377-3176986 GCA_949710035.1 Crambus lathoniellus
CAACAACATAAAAAGACATGGACATGTAGACAAATCAAGCTCACTTTGTCAACTTAACCCTTTTCTTGACTCGTACGACGTACTCCGAGTTGGGGGGAGGATTGAGGCGGCAAATCTTGATTACGACGCGAAGCACCCAATTATACTACACCCATCCGACCCATTTGTTAAGCTGTTAATGCTACGCTACCACATCGACTCCGCGCATTCCGGTAGAGAAAGAGTTTTTAATGAACTGAGAAAGCGCTTCTGGATTCTAAAAGCTCTAGTGCCGGGTCAGCGGTAGTAACGCATACAACCTTGATTTCCTCGTCGCCGATGTGAGTATCGATAGCGTCGATGCTGTCGATATCTGCAGGCCATTCGCTGTCGGGTTTTACCAAGAAAGCTGGCCCCTTAAGCCACCTTTCGCCATTGTCAGCCAGCGCTGTGTCTCTCGTGGAGTCATCGGCAGCATTCAGATGAGTAGGGATCCACCTCCATTGTTTGAAGTCTGTCAGCTCTGTTATTTCACAGACCCGGTGTGCTACAAACGGCTTAAACCTGCCCGAGTCCGATCGTAGCCAGCTCAACACTGTTTTTGAGTCAGTCCACAGTGTTATCTTAGACAAGGCTACCATCTCGCAGTGCTGTAGGCTCACGAATAGTCGTGCTCCTAACAGAGCCGCCTGGAGCTCAAGACGTGGAATGCTCATTACCTTTAGAGGAGCAACTCTTGCTCTCGCCATCAGGAAAGCGACGTGCCAGGTCCCGTCGGTCTTGCGTGATCTGAGGTAAGCGACGCTGGCGAAGGCTCTGGAACTAGCGTCGCAGAAGATGTGCAGCTCAGCCACCCCGTCATAGTTATCTGTCAATATCCAACGTAGAATCTTAATGTCATTTACAGATTTTAATTCAGTTAGCCATGTCTGCCACTCATCAAAATGACAGCTTTCAATTTCGTCGTCCCATCCTATCTTACTGCGCCAAATGTTTTGGAAAAGGATGCGGGCTTTAACGGTGATATGCAGTAGAAATCCGAGAGGGTCAAAAACTGACATAATAATCTTAAGAACCTCTCGCTTCGTAGGTCTCTTCACGCCGCGTACCAGATCGTCCGATATATTTGACAAGTTCAACGTAAAAATAAAATTGTCATCGTCGGGGGTCCATCTGACCCCTAACACCCTCTCCACGACCTCGTTTTTGCTATCGCTAATGACTTTAACTGAAGACGCGGAAAGTCTATCCTGAGGAATGTTGCTTAAAAGTTTTGCAGAATTAGATACAAAATTCCTTATAAAGAACCCACCTGATGAGTGTATCTCTATGACGTCGTTCACCAGCTGGATCAGGTCGTTCTCATTGTTCATAGAATAAATGTAGTCATCAACATAATGATGCTCAGTGATAGCATGACAGGCGAGGGGATGAGATGTTTCATACCTCTGCGCGTTAACATTTTTTACATACTGCGAGGAGGAGGGTGAGCACACGGCTCCGAAAGTCATTACATTCATCACGTACTCGCCGTCTTCCCACAGCAGACGCTGGGCCTGTCTGTCTTCTGGCCTTATCATAACCCGGTGGAACATCTCCTGGATGTCACCGGTGACCGCTACTTTGCCGCTGCGAAATCCTAAGAGAACGCTTGGCAGCGACGTCAAAAGGTCCGGTCCTGTCAAAAGGAAATCATTCAAAGACTTGCCTTCCGATTTTGCTGCACAGTCCAGTACAAGGCGTAGCTTAGGCTTGTTCGGGTTATATACTGCGAAGTGCGGCAACCACCAAGTCTTTGTCGTCCGTATGGCGGCTTTTTCGGGATCTAACTTTGAGACATAACCCTTCGAAATATTGTCTAAAAACCTTTCTTTGTATTTAAGAGCAAAATCGTGACACTTACGCATTCTTGCTTGTGTGCTGCGAAACCGCTTCCTCGCTTGCGGCAGGCTATCAGGAAGTTCAGTGGTCTCTGACCTCCATAGAAGACCCGTCTCGTACCGGCCTTCGGGAAGGAGCCGTGTCGTACGCTCCATAATTTGAAGCGCGAGTTGATCCTCCCGAGAGCGAGGAGTCTCATTTGTATATTTGGTACCAAAGGCTTCTGTGGAAAAAGATTTTTTTATTAAATCATTAAGTTCGTCACAGTCACAAACATGCAAAACTGATACGTCATTCGGTAAACTACCGAGTCTCACATTACCATGAACCACATAACCTAATTTCGTCAAAGATATCATTGGTCCATTTTTGTCACCGTGTATAATTTGTCTCGTCACTATCAATTCAATATTGTCCTGTCCAATAAGTAGTTCAACTTTTTTACGTCTAAAGTCACGGTCATTTACATAGGTATTTACATAAGAATATCTATTTACAATATCGTTAAAACTAAGATTATTTACACTTAAATTTAAATTACGCACAGAACGTACATTGTTTATAACGAAGCTGGTATCACTCACATTTAGTCCGCGTATATTGAATGATACGATTTGCGAATCAGTTTCTTTCGTCGTCATACCTGATGCTCCTCGTATTTGTAACGGTGATATCTGTCCTCTAATACCAGCCCGCTCTAACAAGGATAAGTCTACTAGAGACACTGCTGCGCCCTCGTCCAATAGGGCTAGGGTTTCAACGTCACCTTTTGGCCCAGAGATCACCACTGGAATCACTTTCAAAAGTACGCGTCGCTGGCGTGGTTCGTTGTATTCCGTCCCTGGAGAAACAGCGGTACTCACAATTTCGTGTGTCGTAAAGTTGCGTGTCAACCTCAGTGGTAGCGCATGGAGCAGCGGGTGGTGTACTCTTTCACAATCTACTTCAATGCATCTTTTCTTGTATTTACATTCTTTCAGCTGATGTTTTTCTGACAAACAGGAAAAACATAATTTTTGTTCGGTCACAAAATTCCAACGTTCGTCTACGGAAAGTTGCTTGAAAACTGTGCAGTCTTTCAGCGCGTGTTCTCCGTCACAGCGGACGCACTTCTTTTTAGCCGGAGTTGAGGTCGTTGCAAATACTATTTTCTTCTCGTGATAATTTTGTCTAATTTTGTTACTTTCGACTGCTGGTGTTGGCGCAATATGGGTAGAAGCGTGTGCAATTTCCATGAGCCAGTTTGACAAATTGTTCAATGTGACGGGCATCGTGTTGTCAAGTTTGCTTGTCACATGAAATGCCCAAAGATATTTTAGATTGCTAGGGAGTTTGTATATAATCTCTTTTATCAAAGTCGGATTTGAGAGGTGTCCCGTTTCGTTGGTAATGTTCATTGTAGCGACTATGTTCTGTACCGTTGTCGCAAACTCTATGACATGATTGATGTCGTCGTGACGGATAAATTTTGTATTGCGGATTTTCTGAAGCATGATGTCAATGATGAATTCCGGTCTGCCGAATCTGATTTTCAGGGTGGATATGATCTTGTCTAGGTTTGTAGCGGAGACTAAGAGAGCGGAGACTGAATCGCGAGCGCGCCCTTTCAGGGACCTTGCGAGTCTGGCGATATTTTCGTCGTCAGTATATCCACACAGACGAGTGGTCGAAGTGAATTGGCTATAAAACAGGGGCCACTCTTCAGGCTCTCCTGAGAACACTGGTAGCTCTTTAGTGCTAGTCTGTCGGGCTAAGAGCTTACTTAAATTTCTCTCCAAGTTGTGTGCTTCAGTGCTTGTTGATGCAATTTGTTCGTTCAGGTGTCGTCGAGTGTAAGGAACTGTCGTGTCGGTGATGTTCTTAGTGGGTGCATGATTACTCATACCTGTCGGTCCACTCTTAACGGATCTGAGAGAGGTGCGGGATCTAGAGATGTTTTGAAGACCATCGTCATCGTCGTCTTGAAGCGCTTGTAGTTGGATGGAGAGTTTTTCATCGAGCAGGCGCTTCTCGATCGCCGCCCGCTCTTCAGCGGCTTCCAGTTGTAATTGCAGGACTTTAAGAATAAAAAGCCCGCCTGGCTTCGGAGCGAATTGACTGCGTTAGAGATAACAAATGCAAAAAGAGCCCTTATTAAAGAAAGTCAGAGACAAACATTTTCTTGTGACATCAACAACATAAAAAGACATGGACATGTAGACAAATCAAGCTCACTTTGTCAACTTAACCCTTTTCTTGACTCGTACGACGTACTCCGAGTTGGGGGGAGGATTGAGGCGGCAAATCTTGATTACGACGCGAAGCACCCAATTATACTACACCCATCCGACCCATTTGTTAAGCTGTTAATGCTACGCTACCACATCGACTCCGCGCATTCCGGTAGAGAAAGAGTTTTTAATGAACTGAGAAAGCGCTTCTGGATTCTAAAAGGACGGAATGCTGTAAAAAAGACCTGGAACGATTGCCTTCTTTGTAAGATCAATCGCGCGAAAGCCGCGCCGCCACTCATGGGACAACTACCTGACTGTCGGCTTCAAGGAGGACATCGGCCCTTTACCTACACAGGCTTGGACTACTTCGGGCCTATGCTGGTAAAAATAGGCCGCAGGCAAGAAAAAAGGTGGGGAGCACTTTACACCTGCCTCACGGTACGCGCGGTGCACGTAGACTTAGTCAACGACTTGACCACTAATTCAGCGATTTTAAGCTTACGCCGTTTTATAGCTCGTCGAGGCTGTCCGACGGTTATACATAGCGACAACGCGACGACGTTCCGTGGAGCCGACCGCGAGCTGAAACAGGCGGTACTCGCAATGGACCAGACTGAACTACTATGCTTCGGCAGTACTCGCAACGTTGAATGGAGATTTATACCTCCGAATTCTCCCCACATGGGAGGCTGCTGGGAGAGACTGGTGCGCAGCATCAAGACAGCGCTGCGCGTAACGTTAAAGGAGCGAGTCCCAAGTGAGCAGACCCTCCGAACGCTCCTGGCAGAGGCCGAACAATTTGTTAACAGCCGTCCATTAACCTACGTACCTATTGACTCCGACGACGATTTACCGCTGACGCCTAACGATTTTCTCTTTACAGACACTTTGAGAATGGACAGACCCTTCGGTACGTTCGCTGACGGCGACTTACTACGTCGTTCCTGGCGGGAGTCCCAGAGGCTGGCGGACTTGACCTGGAAGCGGTGGGTCCGAGAATACCTGCCCTCCTTGACGCGGCGCGATAAGTGGCTACAGACCCGTAGGCCGCTCGCCGTCGGCGATGTAGTCATCATCGCAGACGACCAGCTGCCAAGGGGGCAGTGGCCTCGGGGTCGGGTCGCGAGAGTCTACCCTGGGAAGGACCGCCAGGTACGAGTAGCAGACGTGGTAACTGGACAAGGACGTTACACGAGACCTGCGACAAAACTATGTAGACTGGACCTCGGCTCCCAAACTTAAGTATCAGCCTACTTCTGATACTGGGGGTGGGAATGTCGCGGCGTCCAGCCTCCTTCGACTAATGACTGACAGACTGACAGACATAATTATGATGACAGGGATGACACATACAGACAGATGACTATCGATCAACAAACGGGACGGACCTGAACCCTGAAACTGGAAGACGACCAGGACTGACCCGCAGACCTACGACAGACTCGCAGGCCGAGAACTGCGACCGAATAGTAGGATTAGCTTAATTTACTTAATTTTGCATGAGAAACCTTCGTTTCAATAAACTGTGGAACACAGTAGATGTGGTCATCACAATTGTGCGTGATCATAATTTTTGGTAGCAGAGCGTACCTAGTTGATATAATTAGTTAATTTTCATATTAAAATTAACTAGGTACATAAAATTTCATAGTAAAAATAAAATTATTTTTTTTTGTTAAAAAGGGTATTTCCGATCCGATTCCCGATCCGATCCGATTCCCGATCCGATCCGATCCGAGACGAGAAGTACTAAGAAATTGTTCTAGTAAATTCTCGAAGCGAATGTTTCTCACTTGGTGGATCCGATAATAGATAGACACTTATATAATTGTTGTCACATACTAGTGTTTTGATACGAGTTTACTCGCCTAGATGTGTATATTTTTTTTTGTGTGTCCGGATTTATTTGACGAATAGTTCGTTCGAAAGTGTGTTTATTAGTACCACATACTAGTGATTTGATACGAGTTTACTCGCCTAGATGTGTATATTTTTTTTTGTGTGTCCGGATTTATTTGACGAATAGTTTCGTTCGAAAGTGTTGTTTATTAGTACCACATACTAGTGTTTGTTCCGAGTCCGCTTGCCTAGTTAAAAAAGTGGAACTAGTTTTAATTATTAGTAGTATTAAATTACGAGTATTATTATTAAAAATAGTTTTGTTTTTGTTTGTTGATAACGGTTTAGTAGTTGATTTGCGAGGTATGCCATACCGTTAATCCTATACGTTTTGTTTATACCGTTATATTGTTAGCCCTTGAAATTGGTAAGTTGTTAATAATTTATGAAAATAGTAGGGTCCGTGTATGTCGTCCGAATTTTAATTGTGTTTTATATTATCGTGACGCGACCTATTTCTATTGCTTTTTTTGTTGATGTTTACCACTTTTATATTTCTTTGTTTGCTTTGTTTATTAAACGGATTATAAATGGCTCCTACGAATCCGACCGCCGTATCCAGGGCTGGCATCCAAGGAGCTTTGCGTTGGCTTGCTTGTGCGGTCACATTAATAGACCGAGCCGACCGGGTAGGCGCGTTGCTAGCTCGGTATGGCGGGCTGGCAGCTCGGCTGCAAGACCTGGAGCGCCACGCCATGGAGTGTCGCGCGTATTATTTAGAAAACCCCCCAGCTGATGATGCCGTGTCGGAACAGCTGGAGCAGGATGTAGCCCAGGCCTATGAGCTGGCTGACCAGTTCACGGAGGCGGCTGAGAGGGCCCTGGCTGTTCGGAAGGGGGAGCCGGTTTTGAGCGGGGAGGTCAAACCTACCCCGACGGCGTTGCTAGGCCGATTGCCTACATTGGAGATTCCCACTTTTAATGGGGATCTGTCAGCCTGGATGGGCTTCATTAATTTGTTTGACAGTTTGGTGGATTCACGACGGGACTTATCCCCTAGTGAGAAGTTGGCCTATTTGCGCTCCTCCCTGCGAGGAGAGGCCAGCTCGGTAATCCAGCACCTGCTCATCAGCGACGACAACTACCAGGTGGCTCGCCAGCTTCTGGTTAGCAGGTACCAGAATGTCCGGTTACTGGCGGACACCCACGTGGCCACGATTTTGGCCCTCCCGCGAATCACGCGGGTACACCTGTTACGGAGGGAGTTGCTGAACCCGCTACTGTCAGCGGTCAACTCCCTAAGGCGATTGGACCTGCCGGTGGATCAGTGGTCCTTTATACTGCTGCACATAGTCCTCGCCAAATTGCCCGCTGAAATGAAGGGGCGTTTCGAGCAGAGGTACGGAGGCGACAGCGCCTCGTATCTCCCGCCCTTCGCGGACCTCCTTCGTTTTTTGGAGGACGAATGTAGGGTGACGGACCACCTGGAGCCCGCCCCGGTTCCAGGTGTTGGTCGTATGGTGGCGGCGAGGGAACAGCCCCGTCGCCCGACCAATCGCTATGCTGCCTTCCAGCAGTCCCCTCCCCCCGCACCGAGTGAGCGGTGCAGGTATTGCAGGGGAGATAGGCATGTGGTGCACGAATGTGCCAAATTTAGAGGCCTCCGCCCAGAGGGACGGAGGGCCGTTGCGAAACAGCGCCAATGGTGCTATAGGTGTTTGGGGGGACACATGCAGTCGGCGTGTCCCCAGACCGAGGATTGTCG
Source organism: Crambus lathoniellus (assembly GCA_949710035.1). Taxonomy (NCBI): domain Eukaryota; kingdom Metazoa; phylum Arthropoda; class Insecta; order Lepidoptera; family Crambidae; genus Crambus; species Crambus lathoniellus. The sequence continues at coordinate 3,082,055 of OX453319.1, forward strand.
TCTTTGCGGAGGGAGGCATCACCCCCTCCTTTGTTTGGACCGCAAGGACGCCGGGAGCGACCGGGGTTCGAATTCCTCGCGCACGGGCGGGGGCCCGGCAGCCCGGAACCGGTCCCTTAGAGATTCGGCGGGGCTTAGCCCCCCCGTTCAGTCCCCCCCGGAGAGGGGGAACTATAGGAGAGACGCCCCCGCCACGGGCGGGGGTAGGGGGGTACCACAAGAGTACGCCACGGTGGCGATGGGCACGGGCCCTATTTGCTACTCCCCCCCCCTAATGGAGAGGCCTCGATTGGGGTACTATGTACCGAGGCACGCCCCACACGGGTATTACCCTGCACCTAGGAGTGCTGTTGGTCGGGGCCAGTATGTACCCGATTGGGACCCGCTCGCCCGGTACGAGCGTCCCACATTTGGCGCGCCGACTCAGGCGCGAGGGGGACAAGTACCCCCCCAAAATTTTTAATGGCGCCCCTGTCGGACCCAACCACCCCTCCGGAGCTTGTGCTGTTGCCAACAGCCTCCGTGAATGTTTGGGGACCTAAGGGCAATGTTGTCACGGTGCGTGCCCTTTTGGACTCAGGTGCCCAGGGGTGCATAATGTCCAGGTGGCTTGTCCGACAGCTGGGTCTTTTGCTTGTGCCGCATCACGAAGCGGTACGGGGGGTGGGAGACTCGCGGATCCCTGATCCGATTGGTCGAGTTGAGTTCTCCTTCTCCCCCCACTTCACGCCAAGGCCGAAGATCGGTGCTTCGGCGATAGTTTTTGATAAGGTGGTTGGACCACTCCCGCAAGTGCGAGTGCCGCCATCCACGATTGAGCTGACGTCTGGACTGGCTTTGGCTGATCCTTCCTTCCACCGACCGGGCCCAATACACTTGTTGATTGGTGCGGATGTCCTCGGTCGTGTACTGTGTGGAAGCAAGCGAGTTTTGCAGACAGCCGATCTTGTCGCCTTGTCCTCGTCGCTGGGTCATGTGGTGATGGGAAAGGTACCACAGACACCAGAGACCCCGTCGGTAGACCGCCAGACCATTGTCGGTTCTACTTTGTCCGACGTTCTCCAAAAGTTTTGGGAGGTGGAGGAACCTCCCACTGCCAAGCGGTTGGATCCGTTAGCCGAGGAGTGCGAATTGTTCTACCAGAACAACACTGGGCGCCTCCTCTCGGGTCGCTTGATTACCCGCTTGCCCTTCTTGGCGGTTCGCCCTCCTTTAGGGAGCTCCCGACCGGTGGCCGAGAAGAGATTGTTGTCCATGGAGCGTAGGATGGCCAGGGATCCCGCATTCAAGGAGAAGTATATAGACTTCATGCGGGAGTATTTGGACCTTGGGCACATGTCCATCTCGCAGTTGGACTGGCGTAATGTGGAACATTACTTCCTGCCACACCACGCTGTTTTGAAGACTTCCAATGGGAAGATCCGCGTGGTCTTTGATGGTTCAGCGCCCACGTCAACCGGAGTGTCGTTGAATCAGTGTCTGCATGCGGGGCCGAAGTTGCATCACGATGTCTGTGATGTTTTGACCAACTTCCGCCGGCACGCTGTCGTCTTTGTGGCCGATATCCGCATGATGTTCAGACAGACCGTGATTCACCCGGAGGATAGACGATACCAGCTCATCCTTTGGCGTGAGGATCCCCAGGATCCGATGTTGGCTTACGAGCTGAACACCAACACTTATGGTTTGCGGTCAAGCCCCTTTGTGGCGATCCGTTCGCTTTTGGAGCTCGCAGAGCGCGAACGGCTACGCTATCCCCGGGCATCTGCTCTTATTGAGGGGGGGGCCTTATTTGTCGACGATATCTGCACGGGGGCCTCGAGCTTAGATGAGGCTCTCGTCTTACGTGATGAGCTGATTGCGCTCTTGAGGGCTGGTGGCTATGAGTTGCGGAAGTGGCTGTCTAACTCACCGGACCTATTGGCAGATTTGCCTAAGGACCACCAGCAAGAGCCGCTCCTCTTTGAAAATCCGGAGACTCCAGACATGCTGTCTGTTTTGGGAGTCCAGTATCGACCAGTCCCGGATTTGTTCACATATAGATTGGAACTGCCAGACCCAAAGGTCTGGACTAAACGCACGGTGCTGTCTACTCTAGCCCGTACCTTTGATCCGAACGGTTGGCTCAGCCCTGTAGTGTTTTCGATGAAGTGCTTCCTACAGGAGCTCTGGGCTGCGGAATTGTCATGGGATGAGCCCCTCTCTGGTAGCCTCCTACGAGAGTGGGTGAGGTTCGTGTCATCCCTACCCGACGTCAATCGGGTTTGTATACCGAGGCAAATGCTGCCTTCGGGAAAGTTTAAAGCCTCCCTGCACGGCTTTTGTGACGCGTCCGAAAGCGGATACGCGGCAGCCGTTTACATCCGAACGGTGGATGCAGCAGGCGTTGTCGCCGTACACTTAGTTACGGCCAAGAGTAAGGTCGCCCCCCTTCGGACTAGGCTAACCATTCCGAAGTTGGAGTTGTCCGGCGCCACTCTCTTAGTACGGCTACTCAATCATGTTGCCGACACCTTGGGAAACGGTGTCGACCTGGAGTCGATATTTGCGTGGTCTGACAGCCAGGTCGTCCTTTGTTGGCTGAAGAGTTCAGTCCACACCCTTGAGGTTTTTGTGGCCAACCGGGTCTCACAAATTCAGACTTCAAAGGCCCCGTTGATTTGGCGCCACGTACCGGGCGAATTGAACCCCGCAGATTGTGCCTCCCGCGGCTGCGAGGCGCCTGAGTTAGTGGACCACCACCTATGGTGGAGTCCATCATGGTTGTTACGGCCTGAGCGCTCATGGCCTGCCACCCCGGCTGTGGCCAGAGTCCCAGACCTAGGCATGCGTGTTCACGCCGTGGAGACGGTGGCGGCTCCGCAGATGGAGTTTTTGTTAGACCGCTACAGTTCTCTTTGGATAAGTTGCTCGGCGTGACTGCTTGGATGAGGCGCTTTGTGCGAAATTGTCGCCAGCCTCAGGAGAAATTGTTGTCTCCGGTCCTCGCCCCACAAGAGCGGCAAGACGCTCTGTTGCATTGGTTGCGAGTGACGCAACAGCGAGAGTTTGAACCGGAGCTGAAAGCCCTGCGCTCAAGTAAGCCCAAGCTGAAGGGACCCTTGGTGCGGTTGAATCCCTTCTTGGACAGTACCGGATTGCTGCGTGTCGGAGGTAGGCTCAGACATGCCAACCTGCCGTACGGATCACGCCACCCTTTGTTGCTCCCCAAGGATGGACCGTTAGTTAGACTGTTGATTACAGACCGACATGTAAAGAATGCTCATGCCGGTTGTAATGCTTTGACCGCGCTCCTCCAACGAGAGTTCTGGATTTTGTCAGCGCGGAGAATAATCCGATCCGTTATTTTTCGTTGTCTCCCGTGTTATCGTTTGCGCGCCGATACGATGCAGCCCCAGATGGGTGATTTGCCTGCCGATCGAGTGAACGAATCGATGCCCTTCTCAGGAGTTGGAACGGATTTTGCGGGGCCATTTACCGTTAAGACATCGCGGCTTCGTAATGCTAGAACGGAAAAGGCTTACTTGTGTGTATTTGTTTGTTTGGCCACTAAAGCGGTCCACCTGGAGGTGGTTAGTGCCCTCACCACAGAAGCCTTTGTAGCCACGTTGAATCGTTTTGTGTCTCGCCGCGGAATGCCGTCGTTAATAAGGTCCGATTGTGGAACCAATTTCAAGGGCACCGATAGGTATTTAAAGGAAGTTTGTGAATTTTTGGATAGGAATAATTTTGAGATCGGATCCACACTCTCTCGCAGAGGGGTACGATGGCAGTACTCCCCGCCATCCTGCCCCCACTGGGGAGGGATTTTTGAAGCAACTGTAAAGGCCGCTAAAACTCACCTTCGTCGCGTTATTGGGGAGACGGTCCTCACGTTTGAGGAACTCGCGACCGTATTTTGTAAGGTTGAGGCGGTCCTCAACTCGCGTCCGTTGTGTCCGTTGTCTTCGGACGCGAATGATTTAGAGGCCCTTACGCCGGGCCATTTTTTGATTGGCAGACCGCTTAACGCCTTGCCGGAATATCCTTATTCCGAAGTGGCCTCCGGACGGCTCTCGCGATTTGAATTGCTCCAGCAGCTTACGCAGAGTTTTTGGCGCCGTTGGCATCTGGAGTATTTGCACATTTTGCAGCAACGCGTTAAGTGGTCGGATAGGACGACCCCACCCAAGACAGGAGACCTCGTGTTGGTAAAGGATCCAAACCTGCCGCCCCTCCGCTGGCGTTTAGGACGCATTGTTCAGCTTCATCCGGGGTCGGATGGTGTGCCCAGGTTTGCCGAGGTCCTGGTGGGGGACTCTGTTTTGAAGCGAGCGATCGCTACCCTCTCTCGCCTGCCCTTAGATTGAGTTGGCGGACAGTTTGCTACTGTCCGGGACGGGGGGATGTTCGCGCCGCGCTGCGAGCGGTGCGTTGTCATTGTCAAGGTCACGGGCGACACGCAATGCGCTCGGGCCGCGTGCAGACCAGTTGGCCGTAAGCAGCCGTGAGACAAGTTCGTGTGTTTCTGTAGCGACGTGCCGCGCAAGTTACCTACCCATATTGGGACCGAGATTTCGTTTTGCACCTACTAGGGCTCCGGTCGGGGTACGGACTTGTAACCCGTGTGTGTTCGCTTTGAAAAGCGCCGGGAAAGTTTTAGCTGCCTATTAGGGCATTGTGTAGTATAAGAGTGTTAGCTGTAAGAGTATCCCATCGGGGGTTGTGTGGAGATCGTTTGGTCAGGCGCGCGCCGGCGAGACAACGTTCAGCCCCCCTGGATTACGGACACTATTTTCTAGTAAGGTAGGATTAGCTTAATTTACTTAATTTTGCATGAGAAACCTTCGTTTCAATAAACTGTGGAACACAGTAGATGTGGTCATCACAATTGTGCGTGATCAAACGGTATTGGCTGAAATTTGGGACACAGACACTTTGTAGCCTGGAGAGGAACATAGTCTGCTTTTTATCCCGGAAAAATGACACATTTCCAAGGGATGACGTTGTGTAGTCCACGCGGGCGAAGCCGCTTACAGAAAGCTAGTAATAATATAAAATGTATAAAAACTACAAGAAAACGGTCGGTGGCGGCGACTTGCGGTTGTGGTCGGTGACTCGTACGTGTGCCAGGGCCAGGCTTTAGGCAAAGTCGTGGGCTGTTGCTAGTCAATAGTCGGAGTTTAACTGTGACGAACGTCGTCCGTGCGAATATTGCTATGACCTAATTGATAAGATTTTATGCGCTTACGAGTGACCGATAACTGGCAGCGTGTGGGTTTGGTTGAGGTTAGTTTAACTACAGTGTTTTCAATTGGAAATGTTAAGCAATGTTAGGGGTGGTTGGTATTCAGATGGGTGACCAACAATACTTGTTTAACCTGTGTATTTTATCAAAATTAATTTTCAATTTTGGAATTGATAACAAATTTTTAAATAATAAATCTTTTATTGATTTTGATACATGTTAAATGTAAAGTAAAAGTAAATGTCTATGATAGATAAGCTCATCAAAACAGTCTTTCTTGGATTTTTACATGTCTCATTATTAAGGGTAATTTTATTTTTAATTAGAAATACAGTAAGTATATTTATGAAAATTTGCTAAGTATAAGTAAATAAATACTCATATAAATTCATACCACTTGAAAAGTAATAAAAGTATGCATAATATATATAAATGGATCGCCGAAATGTATGTAAGTAAGCGCATAACTTTAGAATGACTGCACCTAATTAGATAATTATTTTTGTTATATTGTTTATTTTCAGGAAAAAATTCATATAAAAGAAAATTTTCAAAAAAAAACTACGGAAGGACTAAAATTAATTTTTTCTCTTATCCGTCATTTTAAATCGCAATAGGTATACGTACACCTAAATAATAGATGATGCCATCCGTGCGAAGCCGGGGCGGGGCAGCCAGTCGCCTATAAATAGGAGGGATACTTTTCACTGCAGGCAAGAACTGAGACAAGTCACCAACGCAGTATATTCCATACACAATTAAAGCAAACAACATATAACATTATTAACAATATCCAAAAATTTTAATTAAACTCCAACCTTTTTCGCACATAAAATTAACCTAACGGCAAATTTAAAAAACAATAAATAAGCTAATCCGAATAACTACACTGGGGCAGTCAGCGTTCTTCTAATACACACACAAGCAAATATGAAACACATAGAAATATCGACGTTAAAACTAAATACGTTAAGGTAGAAAATCCTTTTAACGTTTTTGTTACAAAAGTCTATTCGAATTTCGAACAACCATAATGATATAAGCACACGGGTCTTGAGTCAAACCTATCGGTTCAAACAAACGAATCTCAGCTGTATTTCAAAAGCAAAAAGAATCAAAATTGTATGTGTTTTAAAGCGGAAACTCTTGCAATCCTATTTCAACTTTATTTACAGTATAAATGAAGTTGTTATTTGCTTGTAGAATTCGGAAGTATGTTCGTTGATTCGATTCTTTAGTTTTTTTTTTATATTTTGGATTTACGTATTTTTGCCCTTTTTAATCTAGTTTTCTATTTCGAATTCGTGATGTGACATTTTGTCAAAAGGATCGAAGCATACTCTTTATTAAGATTTTAAATTATTTTTATGCATAGGAAAAATGTGATAGTAAAAAACCACGAGCCCTATAAGTAGCTTTCAGGCGGGATTCGAACCCGCGCCTCCGGGAATCCGGCCCGATGCTATGACCAACTAAGCTACCGAAAGGCCTAACACGACTCGTCGAATTTTGCTATCACTTGTTACGCTGTAGGCCAGCGTTGCTTCATCAATGCGAGGAAAGGAAACCCTCGCATCCGAAAGAAACATTTTTAACAATCGATTAAGATGAAACAGCCATTATAAGATTTTAAATTATTTTTTTAATACAGTTGCTCAAAAAGTGGCGTATTGCAGGGACGTATAGCGTTCGGGATGTGGGCTATTACACACTCGAACTTTTTCTTTACCTTTCCCGAACTCGTGCGTTTTCTTTCCCAACTGTCAAATATTAAAAAGAAAAAACCAACCACGAAGTTTTTACTAAAAAAAATCATAGAAGTTTTTAATACAGTTGCTCAAAAAGTGGCGTATTGCAGGGACGTATAGCGTTCGGGATGTGGGCTATTACACACTCGAACTTTTTCTTTACCTTTCCCGAACTCGTGCGTTTTCTTTCCCAACTGTCAAAATATTGTCTATTAAAAAGAAAAAACCAACCACGAAGTTTTTACTAAAAAAAATCATAGAAGTTTTTATGATTCATGCAAATATTTCTAATTTTTAATTTGTTTCAATATCAGATTTAAAAGTAATTTTAATTATACATTAAATTAATATTAGTATCGGCCAAATTAAATTTATGAATATAAAAAATACATAAAATAGGCTGTATGACCACAGATTACTAAATATGGTATGACGTGCACTATTTACCATAGTATCTGCTTATAGGAGTTTGCGCAAGTAAGTGAAAAGAAAATGAGGGACCTTATTTCTTAATTTTCTAAATTAGTTTTTTCTGGTTTTTATTGTGGTAGGTACTTAGTATGGTGGAATTAGTGCAATAATGTGGCTTTAATGGAAAACGATGTGGTATAAGAGAGAAATAAGGAAAGGCGCTCCTGTAGGATTCGGATTGCTTTTGTTAGGTTTCATTTCATTTCATCTCATTTAATTTAATTTTCATTTCATATCAATAAAAAAATTCTACTGAAGCCTTGGCTGTATCACAGATAATATAATACTATGCTGTATGATCATAGTTTCCAGTAGTGGGGATTCGAGAGTTCCAACACAGGCGTTCCAGCCCTCTCTGAACCCGTTTTGGGGTCACACCAATCCTAAAAAAAAAAAAAAAAAAAAAAAAAAAAAAAAAAAAAAAAAAAAAAAAAGTGAAAAACCCCCCATTTGAGTCGATTGCGCTGGGTCCCAGAGCGATATCTTGCACCGTTTCTAAGATACGTTTTTGCTCAATTCAGTCCTACTTGATTAACTAATGAACCCCTGTTAATGACACCTCGACGCTAATGACACACTCGACTTTTACATGATCCTAATCACCTTTCCCAATGCTTCTCATTAGCTAATCGGCCATGGCGATGCCGCTTTGGAATCAGCTCTCGCGATAAATTCGCTACTTAAATCACATGAACCTTTTATAACTCATGTTTTAAATCTTATAAGTAGGTACTAGTTATCATGCGGACACCATATTTCTTTGTCTTAAACGTTTGCTCATTCAATATCAAAAGGCTTTATCAACAACTTTTTAGCTATTTGATTCCGCAATCATAATTACTTTGCTCAGTAATTTAATTTTTAAATTATTTGTTATACCATTACAGCTTTACATTACAACTTACTTTTCACTAAATTTGTTTTTCCAGAATCTTAATAACTTTGTTCATTATTTTCTCATTTATTTGCTTGTAGTATCATAACATAACAAGTTTTGCTTACTTGTATTACTCGTATAACTACATTTTATCAATAATTAACAAACACATCTAATGATCTTATAAAACGCTTACGCCTTGTGTTCGCTTGTGTTCTTACAAAGTTGTGCTTCAAATCTTCACAAAGTATCATCTAGTGTCCAAGGGCCACTACTCATGGCACACAATATGGATGTAAGTATTAAACTTTATATATTTTTTTGTACCTCGTCCTAAGTTTGAGAGACCAACTTTTCAATATTTCAATATTTTCGGTATTTCCCTGCTCGATCGAATCAGAAATATTGAGATCCGCAGGAGAACTAAAACGACCGACATCGCTCGAAGGATTGCTCAGTTGAAGTGGCAGTGGGCGGGACACATAGCGCGGAGAACCGATGGCCGTTGGGGTGGAAAGGTTCTCGAATGGCGACCGCGAACCGGACGACGTTCCGTGGGAAGGCCCCCTACAAGGTGGACCGACGATCTGGTCAAGGTCGCGGAAAGCCGCTGGATGCGGGCAGCGCAGGACCGATCGTTGTGGAGACCCTTGGGGGAGGCCTATGCCCAGCAGTGGGCGTCTTACGGCTGAAATGATGATGATGATGATGATGAACTTTTCAATGTGCTTCATACAGTTGATTTTATTGTATTATTATTTTTATACTTCTCTCTGCATTCATTGTTATAGCTCACATGTTCCATGGAAAACACCGTCGATTACAAAGAAAACACCTACAAACAATATTACTTCCCAACATCCGAATATGAAGATACATCTCCATATCTAAACAAGAGAGATAGACCGAATTTTCTACGATGCCACGGTGACCCCTAAGAGGATCTTGGTCTACTACAACAAAAGGTGCCACGCTCCCTGCATAGCGCGACTTTGATCACTTTCTCTGTCCAGTGGTACCTGACTGGTTCAGGTATGCTCACTGTGCTTTGACCTCGTGAAGGATATTTGGTTCACACACTTCAGCGCATTTCTCCGCTTCAGCGTTCCTTCGAATACTCCAACTGCCATCTTTATCTCTGTTACTTTCTAACATGCTATCATGAAGGTACATCTCTACATCCAATCACAAGAGATTGGCAGAGCACCTAATCTCTCGACCTCGACGAATTCTTTGAGCACCGAATCTCTCGACCTCGACGAATTCTTTGAGGAGCCCCCAAAGAAGAGAAAAACTAAAATACGATCATCTTCTGTGGGAAGAGCAATGAAAGAGGGGGTGTCGTACATCTCTACAAATGAAAACGACGAATCGACGACAACGCATCTCATAAAGATCGAGATTTACGAGTTGAAGAAGCTGAAAAATGTCTCGCAGTCAGAGCATTGGAAACATGTGTAACACAAAAATAAACACCACTAACGAACAGTCAACAGTTGATTCATAAAATTAATAAAGATTAAAGCTTTTGACTGATATTCTGATGTGACCTATATATTTTTCATGAATCAAAAATGCTTTATCTACTATGTATATTTTACAATAACTTTGGTTACTAATTTATAACTATTTGCTTCTATTGATTCAAATTTGCCAATAACTTTGTTTATTATTATACCTAATATTATCATCCTTAATAATTCTTTGTAACAATATATCCAACACAATAGGTAGAAACCTAACTACATTCTTAATGACAAACATTCCTAACGAATTTTTAATTACAGTTTTAAATTTTTTAATATATTTACTCGTTTATTTAAACAAACATTGCTAAGTATCTGAACTAGTATAAAACGTCTACACATTTTTTTTATATAGTATGGGCTTGCTCTTGGCTTCATACTGAACCTTAGGGTTGACTGCTACATATCTTGCTTTAAATACAACACTACCATTGACCACGAGGAAAGCACATATAAACATTGTCAGTTTGGAAGTTGAAGACTGTAAAGACTTTCTGATTATCACAACTGTTAATTGTTTGACGATAAACGATCTTCATGAATGTTATTATTGATGTTCAAGATTTCAAGGCATAACACAATCAATTTCTAGTAAAGGAAATAGCTGTCAAATGTAAAGAGCGTATGATATCATTTATAATAAAACCACCTTACCCATTCTACGATTTGACGAAGAAAGAACGCTTGCATGTACATCATCATCATCATCATCATTTCAGCCGTACGACGCCCACCGTTGGGCATAGGCTTCCCCCAAGGATCTCCACAGCGATTGACCCTGCGCTACCCGCATCCAGCGGTCGCAATTTTGCATGTACAGTGGATAGAAAAAACAGAGAAATATTAAGGAATGAAGGGTTTGTGTCTTACTCTAGTCATAAGTCTTTAATTTTGTCTTTTTAAATAAGCGTGTGTTTACTAAAGGTTCAGAAAAAGTGTTGTGGTTAAAAGAAATATTGGAAGGCGATAGTGTATTTGATTTGGAAGACTTTAATTGTCCAAATTTAAAAACACTTTATGAAAAATATTTCAGTTACTCCATGTATTCAAAGTTTTATTTATTTTATTTATTGAACACTTTATGCACAAAAAAATGTACAGAGGCGGACTTAATCTAATTTTATATGTCATGGTAATATATGTGCTTTAAAAAATGCATCTTGTTTAAGTTTTTGGTGTTAAGAAAATAAATTTATTTTGTAAATATTAAATGATAAAAAAAAAGAGTAGAAAATCTAATTATTTGACAAACATCATAAAATTGTCTACCCATTTATTTGTCAAATGACTTATGTATAGAAAGAATAGTTTGAAAAATGATAACTGTATCAAGTAAAAATTTAAGAAACGTTATTTTTAAAATGAAGATTTGTGATTCATTTTTAACAAGTAACAGGCAGGACACTCTGATTTTCATATAAATACCAAGATGAGAAAATATAATTGCAGAACGCTGACTCCCAGAACTTCTTGAATAGATTGAATCTAGACTTAAAAATTTTAATTGTCGAGAATCTCTTTTAAGCTTTAACACACTTAAGTTTTACAATCTTCTTATATATTTGAAAAAGATTAGTTTGCTAAAATTGATGTTTTGATGTGAATTGTGATACAATTTTTCTTTCCATTTATTTGTAAAATGAGTAATTTAAAGAAAGAATTTGTTCGTTAAGTTATATTTTTATCGAGTATAAAATTACCCAACATTATTTTTAAAATGTAGATTTGTGATTTACAAATGACAAGACACCCTGATTTACATTTAAATGCCTAGATGAAAAAAAAAAGAATCGGAGAACTTCTTGGATAGATTGAATCTAGACTTAAAAAAATATAACTGTCGAGAATCTTTTTTAAGCTTTAGCACACTTAAGTTTTAAAAACTTCTTGTATGGACATCGCTTGATCATCGGAATTGATATTCTAATTCTCAACTTTTTTCTTTTTCTAATAATAAAATCATAAACAGTAAGCATGAAAATTTAAGGTTCATTGATTCATTTCAATTACTTATGTTAATTTATTTTCTTGTAAAAAAGCAAATAATTAGTTTTTTAAAATATACTTAAATAAAATCGACCCGTTTCACAACTTTTTTCTAAAATACTTCATTTTCAATGTTTCAAAAATAAAAATTGCTAACAAAAAAGTAAAAATTTAAATAACTTACTTAAACAAACTTAAAAATACTTATATGAAAAAAGATGTTTTGATGTAATAAAAAATTGTCTTTCCATTTATTTGTCAAAGGAGTAATTTACAGAAAAAAAATTTTCGTTGGTTTATTTTTATCAAGTAAAATTTATTTAGTCAAATGATTTTTCTTGTAAAATTTTTTTTGTCAAGTGATTATTCTTGTAAAAAAGCAAATTATTAAATGGTTTTACTTTTAAATATTTAAAAAGTTGTTTTGATGTAAAAACAATTTGTCTTTCCATTTATTTCTCATTGAGTAATTTACGGAAATAAATTTCGTTATATTTTTATCAAGAACTTATAAAATTACTTAACAATGCATATTTTTAAAATGAAGATTTGTTATTCGTTTTTATCAAATGACAAGACACCCTGATTTACATTTAAATGCCTAGATGAAAAAAATAGAATCGTAAAACGCTGACTCTCAGAACTTCTTGGATATAATAAATCTAGACTTAAAACTTTTAATCGTCGAAAATCTTTTTTTGTCTTTAGCACAATTAAGTTTTACGATATTCTTATACAGGAACCGCCTTCTTAAATGGACATCGCCTGATCATTGGAACTGATCTTCTAGTTCTTAGCTACTTTTTTATTATAAACTAGCTAATATAAATGGAGTTTAAGGTTATTTGTTTCTTTTTAATTTTGTTAATTTGTTAGTCTTTTTTTTGTTTCCCATAAAAAGTACATTAAAAGTTTTGTTCAATTTATTGCCTGCCTTAAAAGTTAAACTAACTTTTCTATTTCTTTAATAGCTAACATAAACGGGCAGCTTGATCAGTTGATCAATTTAAAGACGATCGCTTCGCTGCGCTTCGTACTAAGCGATCACCTTAAATTTCGGTTTTAGGTTAGGCTAGGTTAGGTCTCGAGAGTTTCACTCTCGAGACCTAACCTAGCCTAACCTAATCACGAAATTTAAGGTGATCGCTTCGCGCGAAGCGCAGCGCAGAGATCACCTTTAATTTGACCAACTGAGCATGCTGCCCATTTATGTTAGCTATTAAAGAAATAGAAAAGTTAGTTTAACTTTTAAGGCAGGCAATAAATTGAACAAAACTTTTAATGTACTTTTTATGGGAAACAAAAAAAAGACTAACAAATTAACAAAATTAAAAAGAAACAAATAACCTTAAACTCCATTTATATTAGCTAGTTTATAATAAAAAAGTAGCTAAGAACTAGAAGATCAGTTCCAATGATCAGGCGATGTCCATTTAAGAAGGCGGTTCCTGTATAAGAATATCGTAAAACTTAATTGTGCTAAAGACAAAAAAAGATTTTCGACGATTAAAAGTTTTAAGTCTAGATTTATTATATCCAAGAAGTTCTGAGAGTCAGCGTTTTACGATTCTATTTTTTTCATCTAGGCATTTAAATGTAAATCAGGGTGTCTTGTCATTTGATAAAAACGAATAACAAATCTTCATTTTAAAAATATGCATTGTTAAGTAATTTTATAAGTTCTTGATAAAAATATAACGAAATTTATTTCCGTAAATTACTCAATGAGAAATAAATGGAAAGACAAATTGTTTTTACATCAAAACAACTTTTTAAATATTTAAAAGTAAAACCATTTAATAATTTGCTTTTTTACAAGAATAATCACTTGACAAAAAAAATTTTACAAGAAAAATCATTTGACTAAATAAATTTTACTTGATAAAAATAAACCAACGAAAATTTTTTTTCTGTAAATTACTCCTTTGACAAATAAATGGAAAGACAATTTTTTATTACATCAAAACATCTTTTTTCATATAAGTATTTTTAAGTTTGTTTAAGTAAGTTATTTAAATTTTTACTTTTTTGTTAGCAATTTTTATTTTTGAAACATTGAAAATGAAGTATTTTAGAAAAAAGTTGTGAAACGGGTCGATTTTATTTAAGTATATTTTAAAAAACTTAATTATTTGCTTTTTTACAAGAAAATAAATTAACATAAGTAATTGAAATGAATCAATGAACCTTAAATTTTCATGCTTACTGTTTATGATTTTATTATTAGAAAAAGAAAAAAGTTGAGAATTAGAATATCAATTCCGATGATCAAGCGATGTCCATACAAGAAGTTTTTAAAACTTAAGTGTGCTAAAGCTTAAAAAAGATTCTCGACAGTTATATTTTTTTAAGTCTAGATTCAATCTATCCAAGAAGTTCTCCGATTCTTTTTTTTTTCATCTAGGCATTTAAATGTAAATCAGGGTGTCTTGTCATTTGTAAATCACAAATCTACATTTTAAAAATAATGTTGGGTAATTTTATACTCGATAAAAATATAACTTAACGAACAAATTCTTTCTTTAAATTACTCATTTTACAAATAAATGGAAAGAAAAATTGTATCACAATTCACATCAAAACATCAATTTTAGCAAACTAATCTTTTTCAAATATATAAGAAGATTGTAAAACTTAAGTGTGTTAAAGCTTAAAAGAGATTCTCGACAATTAAAATTTTTAAGTCTAGATTCAATCTATTCAAGAAGTTCTGGGAGTCAGCGTTCTGCAATTATATTTTCTCATCTTGGTATTTATATGAAAATCAGAGTGTCCTGCCTGTTACTTGTTAAAAATGAATCACAAATCTTCATTTTAAAAATAACGTTTCTTAAATTTTTACTTGATACAGTTATCATTTTTCAAACTATTCTTTCTATACATAAGTCATTTGACAAATAAATGGGTAGACAATTTTATGATGTTTGTCAAATAATTAGATTTTCTACTCTTTTTTTTTATCATTTAATATTTACAAAATAAATTTATTTTCTTAACACCAAAAACTTAAACAAGATGCATTTTTTAAAGCACATATATTACCATGACATATAAAATTAGATTAAGTCCGCCTCTGTACATTTTTTTGTGCATAAAGTGTTCAATAAATAAAATAAATAAAACTTTGAATACATGGAGTAACTGAAATATTTTTCATAAAGTGTTTTTAAATTTGGACAATTAAAGTCTTCCAAATCAAATACACTATCGCCTTCCAATATTTCTTTTAACCACAACACTTTTTCTGAACCTTTAGTAAACACACGCTTATTTAAAAAGACAAAATTAAAGACTTATGACTAGAGTAAGACACAAACCCTTCATTCCTTAATATTTCTCTGTTTTTTCTATCCACTGTACATGCAAAATTGCGACCGCTGGATGCGGGTAGCGCAGGGTCAATCGCTGTGGAGATCCTTGGGGGAAGCCTATGCCCAACGGTGGGCGTCGTACGGCTGAAATGATGATGATGATGATGATGTACATGCAAGCGTTCTTTCTTCGTCAAATCGTAGAATGGGTAAGGTGGTTTTATTATAAATGATATCATACGCTCTTTACATTTGACAGCTATTTCCTTTACTAGAAATTGATTGTGTTATGCCTTGAAATCTTGAACATCAATAATAACATTCATGAAGATCGTTTATCGTCAAACAATTAACAGTTGTGATAATCAGAAAGTCTTTACAGTCTTCAACTTCCAAACTGACAATGTTTATATGTGCTTTCCTCGTGGTCAATGGTAGTGTTGTATTTAAAGCAAGATATGTAGCAGTCAACCCTAAGGTTCAGTATGAAGCCAAGAGCAAGCCCATACTATATAAAAAAAAATGTGTAGACGTTTTATACTAGTTCAGATACTTAGCAATGTTTGTTTAAATAAACGAGTAAATATATTAAAAAATTTAAAACTGTAATTAAAAATTCGTTAGGAATGTTTGTCATTAAGAATGTAGTTAGGTTTCTACCTATTGTGTTGGATATATTGTTACAAAGAATTATTAAGGATGATAATATTAGGTATAATAATAAACAAAGTTATTGGCAAATTTGAATCAATAGAAGCAAATAGTTATAAATTAGTAACCAAAGTTATTGTAAAATATACATAGTAGATAAAGCATTTTTGATTCATGAAAAATATATAGGTCACATCAGAATATCAGTCAAAAGCTTTAATCTTTATTAATTTTATGAATCAACTGTTGACTGTTCGTTAGTGGTGTTTATTTTTGTGTTACACATGTTTCCAATGCTCTGACTGCGAGACATTTTTCAGCTTCTTCAACTCGTAAATCTCGATCTTTATGAGATGCGTTGTCGTCGATTCGTCGTTTTCATTTGTAGAGATGTACGACACCCCCTCTTTCATTGCTCTTCCCACAGAAGATGATCGTATTTTAGTTTTTCTCTTCTTTGGGGGCTCCTCAAAGAATTCGTCGAGGTCGAGAGATTCGGTGCTCAAAGAATTCGTCGAGGTCGAGAGATTAGGTGCTCTGCCAATCTCTTGTGATTGGATGTAGAGATGTACCTTCATGATAGCATGTTAGAAAGTAACAGAGATAAAGATGGCAGTTGGAGTATTCGAAGGAACGCTGAAGCGGAGAAATGCGCTGAAGTGTGTGAACCAAATATCCTTCACGAGGTCAAAGCACAGTGAGCATACCTGAACCAGTCAGGTACCACTGGACAGAGAAAGTGATCAAAGTCGCGCTATGCAGGGAGCGTGGCACCTTTTGTTGTAGTAGACCAAGATCCTCTTAGGGGTCACCGTGGCATCGTAGAAAATTCGGTCTATCTCTCTTGTTTAGATATGGAGATGTATCTTCATATTCGGATGTTGGGAAGTAATATTGTTTGTAGGTGTTTTCTTTGTAATCGACGGTGTTTTCCATGGAACATGTGAGCTATAACAATGAATGCAGAGAGAAGTATAAAAATAATAATACAATAAAATCAACTGTATGAAGCACATTGAAAAGTTCATCATCATCATCATCATCATTTCAGCCGTAAGACGCCCACTGCTGGGCATAGGCCTCCCCCAAGGGTCTCCACAACGATCGGTCCTGCGCTGCCCGCATCCAGCGGCTTTCCGCGACCTTGACCAGATCGTCGGTCCACCTTGTAGGGGGCCTTCCCACGGAACGTCGTCCGGTTCGCGGTCGCCATTCGAGAACCTTTCCACCCCAACGGCCATCGGTTCTCCGCGCTATGTGTCCCGCCCACTGCCACTTCAACTGAGCAATCCTTCGAGCGATGTCGGTCGTTTTAGTTCTCCTGCGGATCTCAATATTTCTGATTCGATCGAGCAGGGAAATACCGAAAATATTGAAATATTGAAAAGTTGGTCTCTCAAACTTAGGACGAGGTACAAAAAAATATATAAAGTTTAATACTTACATCCATATTGTGTGCCATGAGTAGTGGCCCTTGGACACTAGATGATACTTTGTGAAGATTTGAAGCACAACTTTGTAAGAACACAAGCGAACACAAGGCGTAAGCGTTTTATAAGATCATTAGATGTGTTTGTTAATTATTGATAAAATGTAGTTATACGAGTAATACAAGTAAGCAAAACTTGTTATGTTATGATACTACAAGCAAATAAATGAGAAAATAATGAACAAAGTTATTAAGATTCTGGAAAAACAAATTTAGTGAAAAGTAAGTTGTAATGTAAAGCTGTAATGGT
Source organism: Crambus lathoniellus (assembly GCA_949710035.1). Classification (NCBI taxonomy): domain Eukaryota; kingdom Metazoa; phylum Arthropoda; class Insecta; order Lepidoptera; family Crambidae; genus Crambus; species Crambus lathoniellus. The sequence continues at coordinate 3,099,591 of OX453319.1, forward strand.
ATAACAAATAATTTAAAAATTAAATTACTGAGCAAAGTAATTATGATTGCGGAATCAAATAGCTAAAAAGTTGTTGATAAAGCCTTTTGATATTGAATGAGCAAACGTTTAAGACAAAGAAATATGGTGTCCGCATGATAACTAGTACCTACTTATAAGATTTAAAACATGAGTTATAAAAGGTTCATGTGATTTAAGTAGCGAATTTATCGCGAGAGCTGATTCCAAAGCGGCATCGCCATGGCCGATTAGCTAATGAGAAGCATTGGGAAAGGTGATTAGGATCATGTAAAAGTCGAGTGTGTCATTAGCGTCGAGGTGTCATTAACAGGGGTTCATTAGTTAATCAAGTAGGACTGAATTGAGCAAAAACGTATCTTAGAAACGGTGCAAGATATCGCTCTGGGACCCAGCGCAATCGACTCAAATGGGGGGTTTTTCACTTTTTTTTTTTTTTTTTTTTTTTTTTTTTTTTTTTTTTTTTTTTTTTTTTTTTAGGATTGGTGTGACCCCAAAACGGGTTCAGAGAGGGCTGGAACGCCTGTGTTGGAACTCTCGAATCCCCACTACTGTTTCCTTTGCCAACCCAGAATGGGTGAAGAACACAAAAAAAAAGTCTCTGCTTATATTCTTTTACGATTAGTTAGTTGAGTTTATTGTGTTTTATTATTTTATTAAATTGCTTAATTTTTTCGCAACTGTATTAAAAATAGTTGTTCAGTACACGTGCGGAACCGTCATTGCAACTTGTTCCGACTGTCAACCCTCACCTTCGGCTGCGCCTCGGCTCGGGTAGACATTTGTCGGAACTCTTTGCAATGACAGGCTTTCCGCACTTGTAATGAAATCTACTATTTTATGATTCATGCAAATATTTCTAAAAAGAAGCTACTAATTTGTTTCAATATCAGATTTAAAAGTAATTTTAATTATACATTAAATTAATATTAGTGTCGGCCAAATTAAATTTATGAATATAAAAAAATACATAAAATTGGCTGTATGACCACAGATTACTAAATATGGTATGACGTGCACTATTTACCATTGTATCTGCATATAGGAGTTTGCGCAAGTAAGTGAAAAGAAAATGAGGGACCTTATTTCTTAATTTTCTAAATTAGTTTTTTCTGGTTTTTATTGTGGTAGGTACTTAGTATGGTGGAATTAGTGCAATAATGTGGCTTTAATGGAAAACGATGTGGTAAAAGAGAGAAATAAGGCGCTCCTGTAGGATTCGGATTGCTTTTGTTAGGTTTCATTTCATTTCATCTCATTTAATTTAATTTTCATTTCATATCAATAAAAAATTCTACTGAAGCCTTGGCTGTATGATCATAGTTTCCTTTGCCAACCCAGAATGGGTGAAGAAAACAAAAAAAAGTCTCTGCTTATATTCTTTTACGATTAGTTAGTTGAGTATATTGTGTTTTATTATTTTACTAAATTGCTTAATTTTTTCGCAACTGTATTAAAAATAGTTGTTCAGTACACGTGCGGAACCGTCATTGCAACTTGTTCCGACTGTCAAGCCTCACCTTCGGCTGCGCCTCGGCTCGGGTAGACATTTGTCGGAACTCTTTGCAATGACAGGCTTTCGGCACTTGTAATGAAATCTACTATTAATGCATTCACAAACGCAATTCTGTAAGTATAGGAAAAATGTGATAGTAAAAAACCACGAGCCCTATAAGTAGCTTTCAATTCTTTCGGATGCGAGGGTTTCCTCGCAATGATGAAGCAACGCTGGCCTACAGCGTAACAAGTGATAGCAAAATTCGACGAGTCGTGTAGGCCTTTCGGTAGCTTAGTTGGTCAGAGCATCGGGCCGGATTCCCAGAGGCGCGGGTTCGAATCCCGCCTGAAAGCTACTTATAGGGCTCGTGGTTTTTTACTATCACATTTTCCTATACTTACAGAATTCCATTGTGAATGCATTAAAAATAATTTAAAATCCTATTTTTATGCATTCACAATGCTATTCTGTAAGTAAAGGAAAAACTGTGATAGTAAAAACCTTAAAACCACCAGCCCTGCAAGTTACTTTCATGCCGGCGCCAGACATAGCACAAACATTTGAACAAATGTTTGAATATTTTGCCTTCTGACAGTTCTGACATGGCAAAGTACTGTAGTATAAATAAATAAATAACATTCACACCAATTATCTAAGCCCATGGTAATTTCATAACGAAACTGTATCATGGAAAACTTGATAACGGATAAATATATACTTAAATACTTTTTGTTTGTAAATACATACTTAATATACATAGAAAACACCCAGACCAAGACAAATAGACATATTCATGCACACAAATATTTGTCTCGTTCGGGAATCGAACCCGAGACCTCTGGCGCAGAAGGCAAGTAGCCTACCCCTGCGCCAAATCGTCGTCAGAATTTTATCAAAGCTTTGAACAAATACTCAAATACCCGTGCTATGTGGCTAAAACATTTGTTCAAACGTTGGCATCAAGCGGGAATCTGGCCCTATGCTCTGACTGAACCACTAAGCTACCGAAAGGCTTACAAGACTCGTTAAATGCTATCACTTTTCAACGCTGTACATGCCAGCCAGCATATTATTATCAATTATATATTTTTATTATTACAGTTATGTTTATTGTATTGACTAATTAAACTCTATACATATTGAATTAAAATGAAACGAAAGCAAAATTATGTCCGCTGACATATAGTTTTAATAAATTTTAACAAAACCAAAGAAAAATTAAAAAAAAACTAAGTTAATACCTACTTACTAAACTTTTTGCAAAAACCGATCGAACGTTTTTCTTTCAATAGTTTTAAAATAAAAAGAAGGTAAATTATTTAAATAATAAATAGATATAAAAAGAACTAAAACTTGATATTATTATACTTAACAGATAATTATGATAACATTTTTTATAGCATTCACTATACCAAAATTGTAAAAAAAATATAGTTAAGTAGGTATGAGAAAATATAATGCACTATACTTACCTGAAAAATTATAAATCTTTTTTATTTAAATTTTATATGGACATTTAAGCACTTTTTACAAGTAATTATGAATTCCACCATACAAATAAGTAGTTGTCAAAAGAAACCAGTTGTGACAGGCGTCACGGGTCACGCTCCCAGCTACTTTCTAGCCGGGCGGGGCGTCAGTGACAGCGGAAAGCGTATTAGGAGGCAGTTTTTATCAAAAACTTCAAACACTTATAAAAGGTTTTTCAATAGGGACGCTCGAACTTTGAAAGTTGATAGTGGCCATCTTGGAAAAGCGATAGCTGTCAAATTTGGCGGGAATACATATTTATACGTGTCATTTCGCCATGGAACATGTGGTTGCAAAAAGACGGCGCCACTTGCCATACTGCACGGGAAACATAAAATTTATTGGATGAGAAGTTTGAGGGCTTCGTTATCTCGCGTGTTGGTGACATCAACTAGCCACCGAGATCGTGTGATCTAACTCCGCTCGATTACTTTCTGTTGGGCTACGTGAAATCCTGAGTCTATGTTGACAAACCACAGAAAGTTGCTGCCTTGGCCAACATAACTCGCGTTATTCATGAGATAGCCCCATTTGTGCGAAAATGTCGTCCAAAATTGGTCCATCAGGATACACCACCTTCAGCGGAATCGCGGTGACCATATGGCTGAAATTATATTCCATAAATAATGTCATCAAATGCTCTTTAAAATAAAAATAAAAATGTGGCAATATCACTTAAACGGGTTATTTTATTCCATTTCAAAGTTCGAACGCTCTTATTGAAAAACCCTTTATAAGGGCCGTCAAAGTAAGTTCTCATTAGCTGTTACCTGACAGATAATCCATACAAAACTGTCAATGAGCGATTTTCTGAGAGGCCATTTAAAAAAAAAAGCTTCCAATTGCTTCACTAGATGGCGTTGAATAAGTATGTACATGTCTATGGTATATTTTGGTATGAAACATATTTAAATTAATTACTTTTTAAAAACCCAAAGGAAACTAATAATATATTAAATAAGTACTACTGTGAGGAACAGAAACGAAATAGGTAAATTTAAAGATTTAGGTAAATAAATAACATCTGTCTGACGTTCCGTTTTACGTAAAAAAGTCGCGTCAAAGTAAAATTTATAACGTTTCGTTCCTTCTAACTGCATAGGTGGGACAGCGCCATCTAGTGACTGAGCTTTCAGAAAATCGCCCATTAAACTGGAAATTATCTCTTAATCGGACATTGTAAACCAGGCACTGAGTCCTATGACTGCTCATTCGCGCAAAGCGAGACGTGGCAAGACCCTGCCAACCCTGCTTTGCACGAATAAGCTGTAATGTCCTAGGCTAGGACCTAAGCTACATTTTACAAAATACTTACAACAAAAAACCACGGTCACGCTCCCAGGTGTTTTCTAGCCGGGCGGGGTGCGGTGCTAGACAGCGGAAATTATTCATCGTTTCGGCTCGGATGTCAGTTTTGCAAGTAGTAGGTAAGGTACACTTTGCAAAATATCCCTTTCGAGATCGAGAGTACAAGTACATCTACACTTGCGAAACGTACACTTCGCAAAAAGTACACTCCGCAAAAAGTAGGTACCTTACGCAAAACTATCGAATTTTACTAATTGAATTATCCATTCCGCCAACATTTTGTTTAGAGATCAAGTACTTAACTAAGTATCTTGGTTAGTTAATTAAAACCGGTGGTGGCTTCGCTATTGTCCGAAAACACTTTTGTAAAATTCTCAAAACGTTGCTTATTTTTTGCATTCACATCACAATGCAATTTATATGCTTGAAAATGAAGTATTAGAAAAAATCGACCCGTCTCACAAGTTCACAACTAGCTCCAATGGGACTCGAACCCACGACCTTTCACTGTCCGGGCGAATGCTTTAACCACTGAGCTACGGAGTCGTTTTTCTATAATAATTTATAAGTAACATGGAAGAGAAGTCGCGGACAATCAAGTCTATATTAAAATGTCATATTCGAACATCACTTGCAATGTTTTCGTACGGGCGAGAACAATGAACTTTATTAATACCCAACATATGTGTGACGTCATAGTGTACAGTCGCACAGAAAAGACCAAGTACTTACAAAAAAAAATCTACCAAAAACATATAGACGTACTAGAGGCCGCCCGTTGTTCCGTTCCTGTGGGAATACCGGGATAAAAAGTATCCTATGTTTTAATCCAGGCTATCTATTATATGTGTGCCAAATTTCAACCAAATCCGTATAGCAGTTTTTGCGTGAAAGAGTAACAAACATCCATACATACAAACTTTCACATTTATAATACCTATATTTGACGACCGATTTGGCGCAGGGGTAGGCTACCCACCTTCTGCGCCAGTGGTCTCGGGTTCGATTCCCGAACAAGACAAATATTTGTGTGCATGAACATGTCTATTTGTCTTGGTCTGGGTGTTTACTATGTATATTAAGTATGTATTTACAAACAAAAAGTATTTAAGTTTAAATTTATCCGTTATCAAGTTTTCCATGATACAGTTTCTTAATGAAATTAAAATGGGCTTAGATAATTGGTGTGAATGTAAGAAGTTATTTATTTATTAATTATTATTTATAATAATAGTAGGGTGTACAGGCTAGCTCTTGGCACGCGGAGTCATTATAAAAAAAAAACAAATTTCCATTTCGTTTATTCAATATAGGTTGGTTAACATAAAAACACTTATGAATGTCAATAAAGCTACGCCATCGGTTCGCAAATCCTACGGCAGGAGACCTAGTAACGAGAAGAACCGGCAAGAAACTCGCCAAGGGCAATGTTTTTTCTACACACACATTTATCAAACTAACTGCTCAGCTGCATTGAGATTTTAAATTATTTTTATGCATTCACAATGCAATTCTGTAAGTATAGGAAAAATGTGATAGTAAAAAACCACGAGCCCTATAAGTAGCTTTCATCATGGTTTTTTACCATCACATTTTTCCCATTTATAACTACTGCTGCAACTAGGGTTACCATACGTCCGGATTAGTCCGGACATGTCCGGATTTATAGACGTTTGTCCGGACTTTGTCCGGCTTTTTAATTTGTCCGGATTTTTTTGCTTTAGATGGAATATGAGTAAAATCATATCGAAACAAATCAGTCTTTCATCTTTATTAAATCCTCGCTCATGTAGCAAAACGCTCATCAAAAAATAGCCCCGAGCGAGTATATCACTGTACTTGATCACTGTTACTAAGTGGGTGGGTAAGTACCTAATGTTTGCATTTTGTGATTAAAATGTCCGGACTTTTTTTGAACTGTCCGGCTTTTTGTCAGGACTTTTCAAATTACTAAATGGTAACCCTAGCTGCAACTAACAGCGTGTAGCAGTGGTTCAAACATTTTTGATGACCTTCGTGGCCGCGTGGTGTATGTACATTGTACGCACCGGGTTTCTAGGTGCCGCTATATCTGGAGGTCCCGGGTTCGATTCCCGGTCGGATAAATATCGAAAATGAACTTTTCAATATTCCCTCGGGTCTGGGTGTATGGTGGTAATACCCGTCGTTGTTTCCAATTTCCATAATACTGAGGCACAAACTACTTACTATAGTTTTGTATTGGAACAATGTACGTGATGGTGTCCAATATGTATTTATTTAAATATTGGTATTGGACTGCCTATTCCATTTATAATAATCTATCTCGGTCAGCTGTTCTGAGCGTAACTTAGGTAGGAACAAAATCAAAATCAAAATCAAAATCAAAAATCATTTATTCATTTTAGGCTGATACAGCACTTGTGAACGTCAATGAAGCTACGCTATCGGTTCGTAAATCCTACGGCGGGAGGCCTTGTAACGAGAAGAACCGGCAAGAAACTCGCCAAGGGCTATTTTTTTCTCCCTGTCATATTTCATACAAAGTCGTCAAATTGAAAACTGACTTTAACATAATATAATATGTAAAGTCACTTTCCATCACAAATTAATCTTAAGTTTAAAAACAAAATAAAAAACCCGGTAATCATAGCAGTAAATAATTTTCAATAACTAAGAAATAGACATCCAAAAGGTAGTTTCTTTAAAATACACACCAACCAAAAACGTAGCAAATAAAATAATAAATATAAATGCCAAACAAGGGTAATAAAACTTTGAATAGTTTAAGAACATAAGAATTATGATTAAGAAGAAGAATAAACAGTGCCATACAAGCCACGATAATATAAAACTAATAACAATAAAACATTAAAAATCTGCATATTTTGAGACAAGAAGCCAGGAGCAGACCCATCCCACTGGTGGCACCCGTTCACGAGCATGACGCATGAACCAGCCATCGCTTCGCTCAACCATATTTTAGGGAACGTAACGACCCGCCTCAATCAACATGTTAATACTTCAGCCGAAACTGATAAAGTTTGTTCAGAATCGAGAGTAGAATCGATTCCACACATTTTTGATAGGAGTAAAATTTTTCAAAATATAGTTTACATATTTTGCCGCTTCTAAAAATATTTGTGTCTACTGCCTGTTCTCTCAGTACGCGCGTGACCCGTCACGTGCTCTCTTACGTCATAGTAGAGCTTAAAATCTGTCAAAATGTCACGGAGACCTTTATATTGCACGAGAAATTTATATAATTTTTTTAATGGAATTCAATTTAATATAAAATAAATTAGTTGGGGTGTATGGGTTTTTCGGTTATTGCATTAACACGTTGTATTATCGAATTGCCTGTCTGTTTTTTTATATTTCTATGTTTCCTATACTTACATAAGTACCTACTTGCATTGAGAATGCATAACATTATTTAAAAAAAAATTTGGCTCAATTTTATATTAGGTACCTACAAACTAATACAATAATTAGAAATTATTTACAAATCCCTAAGTAGGTATATTTCGGAGCAAGGTTTGCATAAGGAATATAATAAAAAAAACATGTTCAACCCATGATATAAAAAAACTTAATTACTTACAAATAATTGAAAATGAAGTATTAGAAAAAATCGACCCGGACAGTGAAGGTCGTGGGTTCGAGTCCCATCGGAGTTAAGTAGTTGTAAGACGGGTCAATGTTTTCTAATACTTCATTTTCAATAGGTAAGTAATACAAATTACATTGTGAATGCAAAAAAGTAAAAACAATTTTACTACTAATCATGCTAATATTTTCGTTAGTTTTCTGTTTTATTTATTTTACTTAGATTATAATAAAACAGCAGCTGCATTGGATTCCATCTCTACCGAACCAAACACCGTTTACCATATAAAAAACACAATGCCGAACTAATAACTACAACTACAAACAAACACACAAAACAATAATAATTACGCGTGCAGTACGCGCAGCCTTGTTCGAGTTTTTTTAAACACCCCACTTGTAATGACAAACACCATGATGTCATGCGTACAGGCAAGCGCAAAAGTGTTACGACAAACGAAAGACGAGATTTCTTTTAAAGTTATGGTAGCACAGTATTTTTATTATTGAAAATTAAGTATAAGAAAAAAGAGCATTCGCCCGGACACTGAAAGGTCCTAAAGGAGCTAGTTGAAAGACGGGTAAATTTTTCTAATAAGTACTTACTTACTTCATTTTAACAACATAAAAATTTATTAGAAAAAATAAATAAGTACCTACCTCGTAAGTAATAAATAAGTATTCAAAATAAGGCATTGGCTTTCATTATGAATGGATAAGGAGAATGGGCCATGACCCACCACGCGGGCCCAATGCGGATTGGTGGGTATTACTTAATTAACGACTGCAAATGCAATTGCAGCCGGGAGCAACCGCTTAACGTGCCCTCCGGAGCACGGAGGAGCTCGAGATGTATAGTATTTGGTCACCCATCCCGGACCGACCATTACGAAAGTTGCTTAAGGCGCTATTTGGAAAAATATGGACTTTTTGGTTTAAAACTATAGGACGGTTACAGTTGTTACAAATCTGGTAATAAGATATATATTTCTTCATACCTTTATATAGGTTCGCACGATTTTATGATTTTGCCTCGACACTTTTTATTTTCGAAAAGACCTCTAAAAAATACGAAAATTCAAGATTATTCTTAAATGGGGTTACAAATACTATTGGAAATTGGTTTCATTAGTGGACACCAATAATATTTAGGATCGTATAGAAGCATTTTTTTAATCGCTGTAGTTTTTGAATACGAAGTGGTTTTGTGTTTTTTTTGCGTAATCGGCAAAATCGGTCTCGCTCCCGCGCGCGTCGTTTTCTCATTGCTATCTCGCTTTAGCATAATTTTTCCGAGTATCGCCTTAAATGGGGATACATATACCTACTATTGAAAATTGGTTTAATTAGTGGACACCAATAATATTTAGGATCGTATAGAAGCATTTTTTTTTTAATCGCTGTAGTTTTTGAATACGAAGTGGTTTTGTGTTTTTTTTGCCTAATCGGCAAAATCGGTCTCGCTGCCGCGCGCGCGCGCGTCGTTTTCTTGCTATCTCGCTTTAGCATAATTTTTTAGGGTATCGCCTTAACCTCAACGATCGCAGGCCGAGCGCGCAGCCGGGCACCACGGGCTCCTCATGACACAAACACGATGAGTTACTGAATCGAACTTCACATTAATAAAATTTCATTAATTCACACTAAGTTACTGGATTTAGCATAGCTGTTTTACCGGTTACGGTTGTGTGTAAAACACATTATTTGTTGACATAATATGTGGAACACGATTGAAACGTAGCGCATCTATTAGTTAGTACTTACTTACTAACTAATATTATAAAGGGAAAATATTTGTTAAATTTTTTAACCGACTTTAAAAAAAGAGGTTATTATCAGTATGACCTTTATGCAAGTATGTGATGTAGTTGCAATTGGATAGGTAATAATTCGAGTAAGTATAGCTTTCTATTTAGGCTTCCAATTTTTCGTAGGTGTATGAATGTATGTTTGTCTACGAATTTCTCAAAAACTAAATGTCTTATCGAGATGATTATTATTGATTTAAGTCAGGTGTATTCCAACTTAGGGAACAGTCAAATTTTCATCAAAATCGGTTCAGTAGTTTTTGAGATACTTATGGTTATAATTTGGTACAATAATCAATTGATATTGGCATGCACTTTTTGAAGTCGGTTAAATTTTTTAATTACTTACTTACTTTTTTTGTTTGTTATAGATAAACTTAAAAACTACTGGACCTATTTTAACAACTCTTTCACCATTAGAAAGCACATTCTTCCCGAGTAACAGGCTATATTTAATCCCGGTATCCCCACGAGAACGGGTAGGTAGGTACCCCGCGGGTAATCCTACTAATATTTATAAAATATGTGAAAGTTTAGATGTTAAGATGTTTACTACTCAATCACGCCAAAACGGATTTGGCTGAAATTTGGGACACAGATACTTTGTAGCCTGGAGAGGAGCATAGGCTACTTTTTATCACGGGAAAATGTCACATTCCCGCGGGATAACGTCTCGTGTCATCGTGTAGTCAAGTCACAGATAAAATTACAAAACATTTAATATTTAATTAATCGCTTTAATTGATGTAAATTTCTTACAGGAATCGAAACAGCGACCTTCTGCATCCGCCCAGCTGTCGCAAGGACGAATAGCGCTCCGGTCAATAATATACGATCGAATGTGAATAAAGAATGTGAAAGAATGTATGTACAGTACAAGCATTGTTGTTTTACAATATTATGCAAAAAACTTTTATTTGAAAGTCAAAAAACCTACCTATCCCTCCCTACTAATATAACATTAATTAGAACGGCTCTGTGGTCTAGTGGTTCACACCACCGATTTCAGACCAAGAAGTCCCGGGTTCGATACCCAGTGGGGGTACATATTGTATTCGGTTTGGTTGGTGGTAGGACTTGTTCTTAGTCCACCTGGCTAGCTACCACCATCTTATCTAAGTCTGACACCATAACAACGGTGTTTTCAGCATTATTGTGTTCCGGCAGTTAGAGATAAGATAGCCAGTTCCTCAGTGATTGAGGATTCCGGGAGTAGTGCGCTTCCACCTTCAGCCTTATCACCACTTAACATCAGGGTGCCTACCATCAACTCTTATTGCGGTTTTGTTTAGGACCTAAACTGATCTGCATCGCTTATTCGTACCACGACAGCTTAATATCAATGACAGCGATTCAGTGATTATTCAATGACATTTCACAGCCGCTGAGCTGTCATCAACTCTTATTTGACTTATAACTCGGCCAAGCTAACATGACACCTGCAGGTTATACCCGTCCCTTTCACTCTCCGGGCATGACAGAATCGAGTGAAAGAGACGGGTAGAAGAAGTAAGGACACAAATCGTTCGGTCATTCACATTTAGCAATTCATTTGCGATCCAGTTTTTAGAAGGTCATAGTACGAAAGAAAGCAATTCATTTTAGGAACCTATTCTGCATCGCGCTATTTATGAATCGCTGTCTTAAAGTTGATGGTAGGCACCCAGGTGTGAATGTGATGAAGGCTCTAAGTGGTACCACGTTGTGGATAAAAAAAATATTAATGCGAAAATGTGTATATTTGTTTGTTTGTTTGTCTGTCTGTCTGTATGTTCCGTTTCCACGTCAAAACGGCTGAACCGATTTTGATGAAATTTGGAATGAAGATACTATAAAGAATATACTTATTCTTTTTTTTTTAATCCACAATGGGGTAGCACTTAGTCATCATCACACCTGATGTTAAGTGGTGATAAGGCACGTTGAAGCGCACTACTCCCGGAATCCTCAATCACTGAGGAACTGGCTATCTTATCTCTAACTGCCGGAACACAATAATGGTGAAAACATCATTGTTATGGCGTCAGACTTAGATAAGATGGTGGTAGCTAGCCAGGCGGACAAAGAACAAGTCCTACCACCAACCAAACCGAATACAATATGTACCCCCACTGGGAATCGAACCCGGGACCTCTTGGTCTGAATTCGGTGGTGTGAACCACTAGACCACAAAGGCGGTTCGAAACTATTTGTCAAATTTTTATGCGTCTGTCCTGAAAAATAATATTTTGAATGTTAATGTTAGTTCCAGTTAATTAAAACCCGTTTAAATAACCTTCACCAGTGACCTTCATCATCAAATAACGCACAATAACCTCTTGAATGAATATTATGAACACTTGTCAATCGAACTCTTATGCAATACTAGCGACTGCCAGCGGTTTCACCCGCGTGGTACCCGTTCCCGTGGGAATAACGGGATAAAAGGTATCCTATGTTTTAATCCAGGCTATCTTCTATCTGTGTGCCAAATTTCAACCAAATCCGGTAACCCTTTCAGACCTGATTTTTTTTTGTCCGAGTGGTCTTATTTTTTTTTAAGTTAAAATAGATTAGTTACCTACAGAGAATATGTAAAAAATAATATCTGTGTTTGATAGAGTTTATTATGTGATTATATGAACCCAACCGTTTTTAAATTAAAAAAAGCAATGAAATATTTTGTTAAGTTTTATGTTTGACGACCGATTTGGCGCAGGAGTAGGCTACCCACCCACCTTCTGCGCCAGTGGTCTCGGCTTCGATTCCCGAAAAAGACAAATATTTGTGTGCATGAACATGTCTATTTGTCTTGGTCTAGGTGTTTACTATGTTTATTAAGTATGTATTTACAAACAAAAAGTATTTAAGTAAATATTTATCCGTTATCAAGTTTTCCATGATACAGTTTCTTAATGAAATTAAAATGGGCTTAGATAATTGGTGTGAATGTAAGAAGTTATTATATTATGTCCTCATTTGTGGACGCCAGGTCGGAAAGGGTTAAGTAGTTTTTGCGTGAAAGAGTAATTCGAATTCGCGATACGTTTAACTGTAACGTGTAGTGTACATACCTTTTCTTACGGCCTGTTTCACAATGTGCGATTAGAAGTAGGAGATACTTTCCAGTTTACTTGACAGTTTTGTATGGCCTATCTGCCAAGTTACAGCTAATCAGAACTTACTTAGACATTGTGAAACAGAGCCTATATAGTCAATATAATCAATCAATCAATATAATAAAAATTTGGTCACCCATCCCGTGACCGACCATAACGAAAACTGCTTAACCAGTAAACTGCGTAAAGAACAATACAACTGGCCGATCGAACGATATTTAAATGTAGAATAGATAGATATTTAAATGTCGGCATCATTAAAAAATTTAAGTCGCGTTTGGTAGCCCTGGCGAAGCCGCATCTACTGGTAAATAATTGCTTAACTGGGAATCTGTGGAGTCGCGCGGGACGATATTCCATTGTCATAATTTTTTTTATTTTAAGATACCAAAAAGTTATAAAAAAATAAGAAAAAATAATAAGGACACTAATGCTATCTATATTGATCTGTTGGTTTACCTACAATATTTACATAAGCACTCCGTAGCTTAGTGATTAGAGCATTCGCCAGGACAGTGAAAGGTAGTAGGCTCGAATCCCATCGAAGCTAGCTGTTTTAAAAAATTAGGTTTGGCCGTGACGATATGTAAAAATTACAAATATAAAAAAGATTTGTTATAAATTTACAAAAGCGTACGTATATTAACGAACGAACGTACATACTTGTTAAATTGCACATAGTTTAAAGTAAAAAGTTAACAGTAATCTATCAATAAGTTTTATGACATGTTCAGAAACATTTAATCGGCTTATCAATACATTGGTTTAAAAATAAACTTGAAGCATAACCTGATAAAATATTTTATTTATCTATAACAGATTGTCATTCATTTCACAAATGATAAATTTTGATTTTCGTATTAGCTAATGTTAATTAATACGGTATCGGGCTGTTGTTAAAATATAGATATTAAATAATGATAATAAGAAAATGTAACATTTAAGAATGTGATAAAAAATAAGATCTGTTTTATACAAGCGACTTATGAGCTGTTTGACTGTGACTCTAGCCATGGACGAATTAAATTTCATCCATGCTTTAGCTCACTCTTTCTTAATAATCAATCAAATAGATAAATTAAAAAAAATGCTATGCCCTAGTCAGGGTCTATAATAAACTATGTTATTCTGTATCTACCATCTTGTTACCATTGTAGAACGCAATAAATTGAAATTGAAATTAAGGCGATACTCGGAAAAAATGTGCTGAAGCGAGATAGCAATGAGAAAACGACGCGCGCGGGAGCGAGACCGATTTTGCAGATTAGGCAAAAAAAACACAAAATCACTTCGTATTAAAAAACTACAGCGATTTAAAAAAAATGCTTCTATACGATCCCCAATATTATGGTGTCCACTAATTAAACCAATTTCCAATAGTGTAAGTAACCCCATTTAAGAATAATCTTCACTTTTCGTATTTTTTAGAGGTCTTTTCGAAAAGAAAAAGTGTCGAGGCAAAATCATAAAATCGTGTTTTTGAAACTATACGATTCTAGATAAAGGTATGAAGAAATATATATCTTATTACCAGATTTGTAACAACTGTAACCGTCCTATAGTTTTAAATCAAAAAGTCCATATTTTTCCGAGTAGCGCCTTAAACGAAATTTTCTATGGCGCGACTATAGCACTACAGGCAAGTATCGTCACATGCCTGTAGCGCTCTCCTCGTCTAATTAGAAAGTTTAATGCACTATATCTCTGAAAATATTCAAGATAATATTTGAAATTTAATACCCGTTTGTGTTGATAATATTACGAAAAGATTTTTACAAGTAAAAAAATATCAGTCAAATAAGTTACTATCTATCGTGCCGGTGGTGGGCAGTATTTCAATTTTTTAATTAAGAAATATTGTTTGTTTCACTCAGTATTTACCTATAAGCAGTGAACCTCTTAACACAAAAATCGTAAAATCCCATTTTGCGTGAAAAACCACATAAAAATTTATTGTCAGGCCCATGAAGGATTCATTGTTAAAAGTTTCAATTTTATTTGTCTCCGGTACGTTACGGACGTAAAAAACGCAAACTATTTCGATTCCGTATTTATGTCAATTTGTATGAAAACTGTATTAGCGCCTCTAGCGGCGAGTAGCGCGCTTATATAGTTTTCATACAAATTGACATAAATACGGAATCGAAATAGTTTGCGTTTGCTAAAATTGTATGTACTTGTATAAAAACTTACACTCGGGGTACAGATCAAAGTTTTATTACCCTTGTTTGGCATTTATATTTATTATTTTATTTGCTACGTTTTTGGTTGGTGTGTATTTTAAAGAAACTACCTTTTGGATGTCTATTTCTTAGTTATTGAAATTTATTTACTGCTATGATTACCGGGTTTTTTATTTTGTTTTTAAACTTAAGATTAATTTGTGATGGAAAGTGACTTTACATATTATATTATGTTAAAGTCACTTTTCAATTTGACGACTCTGTATGAAATATGACAGGGAGAAAAAAATAGCCCTTGGCGAGTTTCTTGCCGGTTCTTCTCGTTACAAGGCCTCCCGCCGTAGGATTTGCGAACCGATAGCGTAGCTTCATTGACGTTCACAAGTGCTGTATCAGCCTAAAATGAATAAATGATTTTTGATTTTGATTTTGATCTTTTTTTTTTTAACATGATGAAGTTTACGTAGATCAGGCCCGCCGTATGATTTACGAAGATAAGATAAAGTTGATATATCTATTTATATCGAATCGCGTATCAACAGAACAACTACTTTTCTTCACATATAATTCGGCATTATTTTCAAGACATTGCATTACTTTATTGAATTACCTAATCCTACTAATATTATAAATGTGAAAGTTTAGATGTTTGGATGTTTAGATGTTTGGATGTTTGTTACTCAATCACGACAAAACGGCTGAACGGATTTGGCTGAAATTTGGGACACAGATACTTTGTAGCCTGGAGAGGAACATAGGCTACTTTTTATCCCGAAAAAAATAGGACATTCCCGCGGGATAACGTCGTGTAGATCACGCGGGCGAAGCCGCGGGCGGAAAACTAGTATGTATATAAAAATCTCATGTCACAGTAGGTACCTAGTGTTTGTTATCGAACTCCTATAAAACGACATGACATGATTTGAATGTTTTTGTGTATATTTAGTAAGTATTGTATATTTTAAAAGTTTATTATATTTAATAGGTCTGAGAATAGATCGTAGGTTTATCCCGAAATTTCGCAGTAGTTAAACTACGGGGCGCAGCTTGTAACTTACAATTTACAAAAAGAAACTAAACGAATACGTTCTAAAGTCATAGCTAAAGTTTAAGATTATAAATACTTTTCAAACTTCTCAAATAAATAAACGTATAATTCTCATTATAAACAAACTAAAATCACACCCAAAAAAATTATCTGTAAAGTTTGAGAACTTCCATAATAATAACCGCTTATCGGTTGAAGCATTTAAAAACTGTTCGCCGCGACTAGGTTAACAATGTACCTACGTTATTATTGCTTCACTCCAAACATAGCAACAGAAGTGCATAGCATTTCAGGCTTTACTGCACTGTTCAGAAGGTTAACATTAACAACCTTGCTATTAAGACTGCTACTATAGGTAAAAAAAACTAAATTACTAATCCTTACTAATTATATTATATACGCGAAAGTTTGTATGTATGTATGGATGTTTGTTACTCTTTCACGCAAAAATCAATAAACGAATTTGATTGAAATTTGTCACACAGATAGTAGCTAGCCTAGATTAAAACATAGGATACATTTATCAGGATATTCCTATGAGAAGGGGAACCACGCGGGTGAGGCCGCGGGCGGCCGCTATCGCTAGTCCTACTAATATTATAAATGTGAAAGTTTAGATGTTTGGATGTTTGTATGTTTGTTACTCAATCACCCTAAAACGGTTGAACGGATTTGGCTGAAATTTGGGACACTGATACTTTGGAGCCTGGAGAGGAACATAGCCTACTTTGTATCCCGGAAAAATGTCACATTCTCGCGGGATAACGTCGTGAAGTCCACGCGGGCGAAGCCGCGGGCGGAAAGCTTGTATTATATGAATGCGAAAGTTTTGAAGTTTGTTACTCAATCACGGCGAAACAGCTGAGCAGATGTTGATGAAATTTGGCACAGAGGTAGATTATAGTCTAGAATAGCATACAGGACAATTTTTCCCGGAAAAATACCTCATTCCCACGGGAAAACATCAAAATACAAAATGTAGTTCAAGCTGAGAAAGCTAGTTTATAATATTAGCAAGATTTATTTATGTTGAAAATATTGAAAATTAAGGACCCATTACAAAATGTTGACCCGTCTCACAACTAGCTCCTCACAACGTCACAACTAGCTCCGATGGGACTCGAACCCACGACCTTTCACTGTCCGAGCGAATTCTCTAACCACTGAGCTACGGAGTTGCTAAAACGGATAAATATATTAATTATTAATAATAAAAATTGCATTACGATTACGAATGCAAGAAAGTAAAAAATATTTAAGATATTAAGTTATTTAAAACTCAACTAAACTAGTGACACATTTAATGTCCCAACTGTACCAACGGCCGTTATCTGTTATTTACACGGGGATTGAACCCGCGATAAGGCGAGGACCTACGGGTGTGGTTCTCAAACTGCTGAGAGACTGATTAGTGTGTTTTAAAGATAATATGTAGAGATGCTTTGAAGGTTTAACTCGAATACGTTTATGGTTTTACAAAAGGCTGTACTTAAAGATAAAAAGGATGTTAATAAATTTATTTTGGTAGGAAAAAAGAAAATAACAATGGTGGTCTTTTCTTTTATGTTATCCATACTATCCATACTAATATTATAAATGTGAAAGTGTGTTTTTTTGTTTGTTTATTTGTTTGTTTGTTTGTTTGTTTGTCCTTCTTTCACGTCAAAACGGAGCAACGGATCGACGTGATATTTGGTATGGGGATAGTTTGGGAGCTGGAGAGTATTATAGGCTACTTTTTATTCCGGAAAATTATAAAATAAAAATTATTATTTTGTATAGAAAATCGATAAACTGTCGTACTATACAAAACTGTCATTTCTTCCATAGCCGCTTCCAAAGAGGTATGTCAAAGAGTATTGTAATCACTGACGTTTTAGGCGCTTTGGATTACCTACTTTTTAATAAGTGACATTTGTGGCAGGCAGTGTTTAAAACTTCTTCGCGATTATTTATTTTTATCTGTCTGCCTATAAAGATGTTGGTGATACGAAGTTTACCGGGTGCGGTGTCCGGTCGGGTATAATTAATATGGCAAAACAACGTTTGCCGGGTCAGCTAGTGATAAATAAATGTGTGAAAATAATCAATATATTGGAAATATAAAAGGACGAAAACAGGTGTTAAATGGCATTAAATAATTTTAACGTAATTATTTTACACAAGCAACGTCTTTAGGGTTAAGATTTTAGTATATTAATTTATCCCTTGCTCCGTTTTAACGTTAAAGACAGACAAACAAACACAAAAACCCACTTTCGCATGTATAATATTAGTATATAGACTTCACTGACTTTACCGAATATCAATGTCATTTTCAACCGCCATTTCTAATTAACCAATAAAATATTCCTACAACCAGCCGCTCTACACCCGTCTATGTTCTAAAGTCGTCACATGGCGCGTCGCAGAGCGAATGTATTGTGTACTAGGACTAGACCTTTTGATACTTTTGTTATTATTATTATTACTTTAGATGTATATTGACGAAAACTTTTGATATAATGAATAATAGCAGATAAGAGCAAAAATAATATTGATGAAAATATTTGAAAATGTACCTGTTACTATTTTTTATTATTATGCGATATTTATTTATACGTTTGCGTTTTTAATAACTATACCTACTTACGTTTACGTATTAGCATTTACTACTTCTTATCTTAAGAAAGTAGATCAAAGGCAAAAGATAATGAGTTTATTTAATGAATTTATTCTTTACTCTCTTTTTATAAGTTTTACATTTATTTTTTTCTTTCATTCTTTAATGCTTTTTATTATTAAGAATAATGTACAATGAAACAAAAAATATAAGGTATTATCATTATACATATAGGTAAGCTTGTGATAGAGAGTTTGAAAAAAGGAAAAAAAGGCAGATTGAAAATTTGTTACTAGTCTCACTCGAATGTCTCGTTATTATGATAGCTATTAATTAATTTTATCAGCAATCACTACATAGTATAAAACAAAGTCGCTTTCTCTGTCCCTATGTCCCTTTGTATGCTTAAATCTTTGAAACTACGCAACGGATTTTGATGCGTTTTTTTTAATAGATAGAGTGATTCAAGAGGAAGGTTTATATGTACTTTTTATCCCGATATTCCCACGGGAACGGGAACCACGCGGGTGAAACCGCGGGCGGCCGCTAGTCAATAATAAAGAAATCTACATGTCTTACTAAGATTTAATCATGAGATAAGATAAATAACAGTAGATAATTTATAAAAGTTATTGACACGATCTGAGCATTTAGTATCTAATAAAGTTAAATATTTTATGAACTGTGATTAAAAAAAACCTTCACAT
This sequence comes from Crambus lathoniellus, assembly GCA_949710035.1. Taxonomy (NCBI): domain Eukaryota; kingdom Metazoa; phylum Arthropoda; class Insecta; order Lepidoptera; family Crambidae; genus Crambus; species Crambus lathoniellus. The sequence continues at coordinate 3,118,979 of OX453319.1, forward strand.
CAATAGGTTTCGATATGTTATTGATCTTGGGTTGGGTATATTATAAAATATTATAATATTTTCAAGTTAAGTGTTATTTTACTTATAAGCTTTGATGATATAGACATACTTTTATAACAACAAAATACTTAATATTCGCTACAAAGTAAATTTTCAAATAAAAAAAAAACCAACAATAGTAATAATAATAATTACAAACACAAAGCTCAAAACCATTCGGTCGGACTGCAAAAATCCCATAGCGTACTACAAAATTACACTTCCGAGCGCTCAAACGACTGTCGCCGTTACGCCCACCACTTAAAGTCTATATTCGTTCGAAGCTGCTGCATAGGTATTGGTGTATGGTGCAAAAACAATTTGTTCTTTGTCATTAAACTTTAAATACGAATTTACTGCTTTACGGAATGAATATTATTAATTTGCACTGCTAATTTTAAATAATTGCTTGCATTTTGTATTTGTAAGTACGCCCTTTAGCGACTTAAAGTAATAACAAAGTATATTTTAGTAAATTTAATTAGGACTTAACGAAGAAAGCGTATAAAGTACTAAGTGAATTCTCAGTTTTCCATAATTTTATTTTACTTCTAAAGACGTTTTAAAATATATTTCATGAACTGATTTCCGTGCTGGGGTAGTAATATCTTCACATTGATGAAATTAACGCTGGCTATACAGCCGAGCGCGTAAGAAGTGTTTGATAAATTCGACGCTTCTCGTAACGACTCCGTAGCTCAGTGGTTAGAGCAGTCGCCCGGATAGCGAAAGGTCGTGGGTTCGTGTCCCATCGGAGCTGGTTGTGAGACGGGTCGATTATTTCTAAATACTTCATTTTCCATTTTTCAAACTGATTTCTGTTCGCTAGTTTTCGATTTTTTCTATTTTATGTGTCGAAAATTGATAATGTGTTTTTTCTTACTTCGCTCCTGTCCTGAATTCCTGATACAAAAGCTATTAAGTACTTACTTAACATTTTTATGCATGTTTTGTTTTTGAAGTACCGATCGAAAGTGTTTTTTGTTATTTTATAATATTATTAAGAGAGAAAGATAAGATAAAGATAAAGATAATTTATTTGCATAAAATATGGTACATTGAGATATTAAACTTCTAAATTCAATTCTCAATTCTCAATTCTCAATTCTTTATTGCTATTCCACAATGGTTGTTAGGTCTTAAAAATTACAAATCGTGAACATCATGGACCCTGTCGGGCACAGCAAATACAATTATATTATAAACAAGTTTCACATATTTTGCCAAATGTAATGGCGTGCAAATGTCTATTTATTAAATTAAATTAAGTAAGTTATATTTCTAATACAATTATTTTCAATTTAACTCGGCTGCAAAAATAGTAAAATATAATAATTAATCTATAAAATGTCAACAAACAAGAAACAAGAGTTTTATGATAATTTCAACGTCATAATGTATTTTTTTTTTTTTGTTATGTAAGTGTTTTTTTTTACATTTATACACCTCTAAATTTTAATTAGTACAACGATTTTAGGGGATGATAGTGTCCATCAACACGAACAATTTTCACTATGGGGCCATCCACTGAAAAAAAATCAGCTGTTTCATACATTTCAATCGAGTCGATGTTGTACTTTTGTATCGAACAGCTGATTTTATTTCGCGATTCCGTGGTTGGCTCCATAGTAGAAATTGTTCGTATTGATGGACACTATCATCCTCTACAATCTTTGTACTTATTCAAAGGACATGTCCCAATATGGGCCACGTCTATGTACACCATCCCCAAAGATGGAGAAAAATTTACTGATTCTGAGAAAAATATAAATAATTTTATAGAATGCACGGTTAAATGGTTATTAATAAAAACGAATCAATATTTTTTACTCGTAATAAGGCGTCAAAATAATATGGCAACTCTTCGTAAAAAAAAACTGTCAGTGTCACTGTAATTGACTTGAGTTCTATTCTACTCTGCTCTGTGCTGTGGGTTGTTGTCATTATTCAATTGACTGACATGACAGCTGACAGTGACAGCACAAGACAGACCAGACAAACAACATCAAAATGACATCTTCATTTTTCCGCCATGATGAATTGTTGTTGTGTTTTGCATTTTATTTGATGTTCCTTCCAGAAAACAAAGCGAATTTATGAATAATTACAAACTGTTAATCGTATCTTTATCTATTTTTAACCGACTTCTAAATCAAAAAGGAGGAGGTTCTCTATTCGTCTGTATGTATGTTCTTTTTTTTTCTTTTTTTTTTATGTATGTCCACCGATTACTCGAAGACGGCTGAACCGATTGAAATGGTTCAAACGTTATTACATCAGGTTGGTTTCCAAGTTGGTCCCATTTTTTGAAATTTTGAAATCGGTTCAGTAGTTTTCAGGAAATCTTGCAAATACTGTCGTCGTTTTCGTTACCACTTTATGTGAATTTAATACGTATCTTTAGGCATAACTCCTTTGTTTATAAACCGATTTAGATGATTCTTGTTTTGTTAAAAAGGGGATACCTCAAGGTATTTTAACCGACTTCGAAAAAGGAGGTTTTGAGTTTGATCACATACCTATTTACCAGAAAACACGCAAATTGCCTGCACGATGCACTAAAAAGAGTGAAATAAAAATTATTTTTATAAAAAAATAAAACCGCCTTCTAAAAAACCACATCAAAAAAGTAAGAAATAATTCCTCACCAAATAAATAACGTAAGTACTTTGAAGTCGGGCGTGAAACATGTACAATTTTTTGTTGTTTTTGCTAAAACCCGCCCGACTTCTAAGTACTTACGTTATTTATTTGGTGAGGAATTATTTCTTACTTTTTTGATGTGGTTTTTTAGAAGGCGGTTTTATTTTTTTATAAAAATAATTTTTTTGGTAAACTGTACAAAGACGTGGCCCAGACCTCATACAATTTTGGACATCACCTTTAGTGGTTTATATAGTTAAAACATTATTATACCATACAATACAAACCAACACAAAAATAATATTAAAAATAAACAAAACATTTGTAAGCCGCTTCAGCTTCTAACTAAAACCACCTCCTACCAGTAATTTCATCCATGAAAATAGTTGGCGTTACCAAATAAGGATTAGAAAGAGACGGCCGACGCATCGCGCGAGTGAGAGCAGGACGGCACTATGCACTTCGCACCGTTCTCAATTTTTGAGGTTTCCGTTCGTAAGCGCCTTTTTAGGGATCCTTTGGATGGTTTTATTTCGTAATTTGTTTTAGTTTTAACTAGGAACACTGATTTTGTAGTTAGAAAGCTCTAAAATCGAAAATATTGAAAATGAAGTATTAGAATAAATCGTATAATCGTATCAATCGATGGGACTCGAACCCATGACCTTTAACTGTCCAGGCGAATGGTCTAATAACCTAAGCTATACGGAGTCGTTGTAGGCGTTGTGGCTAGTATTTTTTTTCTAATACCTAAGTACTTATTTTTTTTTCAATAATAATTGCATTGTGAATGCAAAAAGTAAAAATAATTATATGTAGCTGGGTGTTATTGTTGATCGAAGTATGTAGCTCTAAATCCCTCAGAGGCGTGCATTTGGCTTAAAAAGGGCTAGAGCTCTAATGAGCTAATGACGCTCCCGTTGGCGTAGTGGTACTGATCAAACCTCCTGAACCAGGGGTCGGGGGTTCGTTCCCACCTGGGACAAATTTTATTTTTAATTTTTTTTCACAACGGTGTAGCACCTGACGTTAACCTGATGTTAAGAGGTGATAAGGTTGAAGGTGGAAGCGCACTACTCCCGGAATCCTCAATTTATATGATGAGCGTTTGCCTTTTTTTCGTGTCCGGGCCGGGTGTTATATAAATAAATGTGTCTAATACTTTCCTACTACGTAACTTAAGCTACTATTATTTAGTTTTTTTTTGGAAAAAGATCTAAGTATGTGAATGATGTTCTTTGTCAGATATTTATTTATATTAATTCGTCATTTTATTTTCTTTTTGTTTTAATTAGAAATAAGTACTTAGGTATACTTACTAATTTTGTAGTCTGAAGCTATAATAGTTAACATGTTCGATTCTAGTTGTTTAACACAGTAAAGTCAATTTCCCTTTTTTAAATTGTTTTATTGTAATTTTTACAAATAATAATTATTTACTTTGTAAAACACACAACTACAAACTACAATCTACAAAAATATAAGGCAGTAGGTACTGAACCCCAACTTTTAGTAACAAACGCGCTTCACGTATTTTTTTTTAACTTGTCGGTTCCTATTTAATAATAGTTCGCTATTGTCTACGTACTAACAATAAAAAATAATTATTTTGTAATGCTAATAAGACCGACTTGTCATAATAATAATATAAAATATCAATGTATAGTATAGCCAATGGTCGTCGAACACCGAGACTGAATTAGAGGTTACTCGCGGTTTTACCCGCGTGGTACCCGTTCCCGTGGGAATATCGGGATAAAATATAGCCTATGTACTTGGGAAGAATGTAGCTTTCTTATGGTCAAAGAATTTTTAAAATCGGTCCAGTAGCTTTTGATTTTATGAATTACAAACAAAAAATCAAATATTTCCGCTTTAAAATATTACCTAGTTAGTGTAGTGTAGATTCTTTCTTTATACATATTAGTTCTGAGTTTTACAATTATCTTCAGTAGTTTTTTAAACATTAAGCTTTCAAGTTCCTGGATAGACAAGGGAGTCTAAGATAGCCAGAAATTATGACGTCTGTGAGAATTAGGTTCTGTGAGAACAAAAACGCCATACATTCATCGTAGAAGACTTCAGGAAGAGACATATTATACAGTCGCGATAAGTCTTCTAGCTAGAGTTCACCTGTCCTTTAGTTGTTAGTCCATTCATTGGTGTGGTGTATTATGTATGTATGTACCTACTCGACTTCACGAGTGTGTGGCCGCAGAACAACATAATACGTGGTAAAACGTTGTTATAAACGTGGTAAAACGTTGTTATAAGAGACAGGTGGTGAAAATGGCGGTGATACCACTGCCATTTTCGAAAATTTACAACCAACAACACAACTAGCTCTGATGCGACTCGAACCCACGACCTTTCAGTATCCGGGCTGATACTCTTAACCCCTGAGCTACGAAGACGGAGTCTAAAACTTCATTTTCAATTTTTTCAATAATAAAAAATTGCATATTTATGGCAGAAAAGTAAAAATAACTTACAACCAATTAAAATTAGGTGAACTTATCATATAACCTTACCTCTCCGTGCTGGTTCCTCCCGTCTGGCGTGTTCTCGGGCAGGAAGTATAGCCTCAAGCTGACCAGGGTCTGGTCTGACGCGCGGTCAGTCCACAGGAGCTGCAGCTCACCTGGGGATTAGGGCGTATCATGAGTAAGGTGAGCTCGTTGTTAAAATCTCTTAAGGCGCCGATTCCCCAAAATAGGGTGTTTTAAATTATGGATTACTCGCAAATCACAAGTACTTAAAATTTGGAAAAAATATATGTTATTTTATAGTTATTTATCTAGTGCTTCCGGCCGGTTTTTTTTTGATTGGTGATATTTTACTGTGTCAAATAAAATCCCAAACATCCGTCTAATAATAATTCAAATATCATATTACTTGCAGTATACTTGGTTTTAGTTAATGAAAAACATATGAAAATAATTGTCTTTGAATAGCCGAGGGATTCCGGCCGTCATAAATTTAATTTTTTTAATATTTAATTTTTAATTGAAGTTTAAGTGATGAATTCAATAAAAAATTAAATAATAAAAAATTTAAACTTATGACGTTAACCCTCGGCTATTCAAAGACAATTATTTTCGTATATTTATCATTAACAAAAACCAAGTATACTGCAAGTAATATGATTTTTAGATTACGATTAGACGGATGTTTGAGATTTTATTTAACACTGTAAAATATCCCCCATAAAAAAAACGGCCGGAAGCACTAGATAAATAACTGTAAAATAACATAATATAGTTTTAGTACTTGTGATTTGCGAGTAATCCATAATTTAAAATACCCTAATTTTGGGGAATGCCAGCCTTAACCAGTAAGTTTTGGCTAACAAAAGAGCGGCAGTGAAGATTTTATATTATTTTTATGCATTTACAATGCAATTTTGTAAGTAAAAATGTGATAGTAAAAAAAAACCACGAGCCCTATAAGTAGCTGAATCCCGCCTGAAAGCTACTTATCTGGCTCGTGGTTTTTTACTATCACATTTTTTCCTATAAAAGAAGTGAACTTAAAAACTTCGATGAACAATACACCTAGGTCTGTTGATCGAAGCTTAAAACATAAAAACAATCCCCGCCCCACGCATAAAAGTCTCTAAAAAGTTAAAAAATAATATTTCTCTCTCGCATCCGAAAGAAACATTTTTACAAATGTTTAACAATCGATTAAGATGAAACAGCCATTAAATCGAGATTTTAAATTATTTTTATGCATTCACGATGACTACTTCCCATCGCGTGGCTCGTCTACTCGTTTGCCCCTTTTTTATATATAAAAAAACCCGGAGGTGCGGGTTCGAATCCCGCCTGAAAGGTCTGAAAGATACGTATAGGGTTCGTGGTTTTTTACTATCACATTTTTCCTATACTTGCATAGTGGGCGATTATCTGAAAGCTCAGTCACTAGATGGCGCTGTCCCACCTATGCAGTTAGAAGGAACGGAACGTTATAAATTTTACTTTGACCCGACTTTTTTACGTAAAACGGAACGTCAGACAGATGTTATTTATTTACCTAAATCTTTAAATTTACCTATTTCGTTTCTGTTCCTCACAGTAGTACTTATTTAATATATTATTAGTTTCCTTTGGGTTGTTAAAAAGTAATTAATTTAAATATGTTTCATACCAAAATATACCATAGACATGTACATACTTATTCAACGCCATGTAGTGAAGCAATTGGAAGCTTTTTTTTTTAAATGGCCTCTCAGAAAATCGCTCATTGCATTGTGAAATCATAAAAATAATTTAAAATCTCGATTTAAAAGATAAAATTCAAAATTCAATTTCGTTTTTCCAATTTAGGTTTGTTTAACAACACTTATATGAACGTCAATGAAGCTACGCCATCGGTTCGCAAATCCTACGGCAGGAGACCTTGTAGCGAGAAGAACCGGCAAGAAACTCGCCAAGGACTATTTTTTTCTCACTGGTTTAATTTATACAGAGTCGTCAAATTTGAAAAATGACCTTCACATAATAGTAAGGTTAAGGTTACCACTTACCAACGGAGATCAGCTCCGAGTCCTGCCATATCCTGACAAAGAAGAAGTCTCCGATTGCCACGATCCTCTCTTTCTCCCCGAAGGTGAGCCGGATGGCCTTGTAGAATGTGTACTGGTATCTTACAATGGCTGATAATGAATTATGACTTTAAGAGACTCTACTGGCCGCAAGGAGATAACTTTAAGAGAGTCTACTCACCAACGGATACCAGCTCCGAGTCCTGCCATATCCTGACGAAGGAGAAGTCTCCGATTGCCACGATCCTCTCCTTCTCCCCGATGGTGTGCTTGATGGCCTTGTAGAACTGGCCGTGCTGGTCATGAATTATGACTTTTAGAGAGTCTACTTACCAACGGAGACCAGCTCCGAGTCCTGCCTTATCCTGACGAAGAAGAAGTCTCCGATTGCTACGATCCTCTCCTTTTCCCCGATGGTCAGCCTGATTGCCTGCTAGAATGTGTACTGGTATCTTACAATGGCTGATGATGAATTATGACTTTAAGATAGTCTACTTACCCACGGAGACCAGCTCCGAGTCCTGCCATATTCTGACGAAGAAGAAGTCTCCGATTGCCACGATCCTCTCCTTCTCCCCGAAGGTGAGCCGGATGGCCTTGTAGAATGTGTACTGGCCGTGCTGGCCACAAGGAGAGCCCACCAGCTACGGAGAGAGAGAGAGAGAAAAGTTAATCAATGTCAGCAGGGTTGCATTGCATAACTTAAATCATGATCATTGTGAAAAACGAAATATATACAGGGTGTTGGGGCACCGTTGCAAAAACTTTAACCATGGCTTCAGACCATCATGCTGAACAACGTACAGCAAGATTTTTTTTACGGAAATGAAAAGAAAATTCGACTTTTCATACAAATTTAGCATCTAATCGGGACATTTTGTATCGAGAGGCGAAATATTTTTTCATTTCCGACAAAAAATTCTTGCTGTGCTTTGTTCAGCATGATTGCCTGAAGCCATGGTTAAAGTTTTTGCAACGGTGCCCCTAACAACCTGTATGTAGCTTACTTCCGCAAAAAACACGATAAAATTGCACATGCACACCACGAAAATACCAGTGCACAATACCTGCATTTAGCAAGACAGCAATACACCTTGCACCTTCACCGATCACTACACGTCTGTCGCCCCAACCCGGGGCATCCTAAGAAGATAGTTCGTGCGAAAACCAATACCAAAATTGCAGAAGTAAACTACATAAGTAATTATATTTCGTTTTTCACAATGGTTAGGGCGGAAGTCCCTAACCATTGTGAAAAACGAAATATAACCTAGTGACGCCTGATTCTTAAATCATGATTTAAATCACGATTTTTATTGCATGATTTTTTAATAATAATAAGTAATAAATTTCTTACAATCACACCAATTACCTAACTAGCTCTTATAAAGTTTTCATTATGAAACTGTGTTATGGAAACTAGGTCACAGAATAATAATAGTACTAACTAACTAGGTAACGGATAAATATAAACTTATGTACTTTTTTGTAAAAAAAACATACTTAATATACATAGAAAACACCAAGACAAATAGACATGTTCATGCACACAAATATTTGTCTTGTTCGGGAATCGAACCCGAGACCTACACCTCTGGCGCAGAAGGCAGGTATCCTACCCCTGCGCCAAATCAGTCTCCGTTTTTATTTAAATCATTGATTTAAAATTAAATCATAATCGGAAAAAGTAATTAATTAATTACTTTTTCTAAACGCTGGGAGCATATTAATCAACTGTAATGTTTCAAAACAATGTTAATACTTATATTAAACAAAGTACTCTTGCGAGAATAACCTAAGTGTGGGAAAAAAATTGTACGAGAAACATCATACAAAACGGCAATTTGATACTTTAACCCCTAACATTATTGATTCGCGATTAAATAATCAGGAGAGCGTGTACCTAACCTACATTTCAAGTGTTACAATACAATACAAAATAGCGATTTTAAATCGCTATACAGCAGCTCATACTGCAAAAACAAATAAATGCAGCTAGGTTAACGTGCCTTCCTTCCATTTTGTGATTGACTGTACACATATAATGTAATATTTAAAATGATAACAGATAGATTGGACATGTGGATTAGCATGGAGAACTTCGAGATAATACATTTTGTGATTGACTGCACACATATACTGTAATATTTAAAATGATAGGTAAGAGATAGATTGAACAGATTAGCACGGAGAAGTTCGAGATAATACATTTTGTGATTGACTGCACACATATACTGTAATATTTAAAATGATAACAGATAGATTGGACATGTGGATTAGCATGGAGAACTTCGAGATAATACATTTTGTGATTGACTGTACACATATACTGTAATATTTAAAATGATAGGTAAGAGATAGATTGAACAGATTAGCACGGAGAAGTTCGAGATAGTACATTTTGTGAGTGACTGCACACATATACTGTAATATTTAAAATGATAAGAGATCGATTGGATATGTGGATTAGCACGGAGAAGTTCGAGATAATACATTTTGTGAGTGACTGCACACATATACTGTAATATTTAAAATGATAAGAGATAGATTGGATATGTGGATTAGCACGGAGAAGTTCGAGATAATACATTTTGTGAGTGACTGCACACATATACTGTAATATTTAAAATGATAAGAGATAGATTGGATATTTGGATTAGCACGGAGAAGTTCGAGATAATACATTTTGTGAGTGACTGCACACATATACTGTAATATTTAAAATGATAAGAGATAGATTGGATATGTGGATTAGCACGGAGAAGTTCGAGATAATACATTTTGTGAGTGACTGCACACATATACTGTAATATTTAAAATGATAAGAGATAGATTGGATATGTGGATTAGCACGGAGAAGTTCGAGATAATACATTTTGTGAGTGACTGCACACATATACTGTAATATTTAAAATGATAAGAGATAGATTGGATATGTGGATTAGCACGGAGAAGTTCGAGATAATACATTTTGTGATTGACTGCACACATATACTGTAAGTAATATTTATTTATTTTTTTATTAAAAGTAGGCACACTTACAGCAATACATATCATACACTCACAAAAAATGATAAGAGATAGATTGGATGTGTGGATTAGCATTAGCTAGGAGAAGTTCGAGATAATACATTTTGTGATTGACTGCACACATATACTGTAATATTTATTTATTTATTTATTAAAAGTAGGCACACTTACAGCAATACATATCAAACACTCACAAAAAAATGATAAGAGATAGATTGGATGTGTGGATTAGCATTAGCTAGGAGAAGTTCGAGATAATACATTTTGTGAGTGACTGCACACATATACTGTAAGTAATATTTATTTATTTATTTATCAAAAGTAGGCACACTTACAGCAATATATATCATACACTCACAAAAAAATTATAAGAGATAGATTGGATGTGTGGATTAGCATTAGCTAGGAGAAGCTCGAGATAATACATTTTGTGAGTGACTGCACACATATACTGTAATATTTAAAATGATAAGAGATAGATTGGATATGTGGATTAGCACGAAGAAGTTCGAGATAATACATTTTGTGATTGACTGCACACATAATATACTGTAATATTTATTTATTTATTTATTAAAAGTAGGCACACTTACAGCAATACATATCAAACACTCACAAAAAAATGATAAGAGATAGATTGGATATGTGAAATAGCACGGAGAAGTTTGAGATAATGCATTTTGTGATTGACTGCACACATATACTGTAATATTTATTTATTTATTTATTTATTTATTAAAAGTAGGCACACATACAGCAATACATATGATACACTCACAAAAAAATTATAAGAGATAGATTTGATGTGTGGATTAGCATTAGCTAGGAGAAGTTCGAGATAATACATTTTGTGAGTGACTGCACACATATACTGTAATATTTAAAATGATAAGAGATAGATTGGATATTTGGATTAGCACGGAGAAGTTCGAGATAATACATTTTGTGAGTGACTGCACACATATACTGTAATATTTAAAATTATAAGAGATAGATTGGATGTGTGGATTAGCATTAGCTAGGAGAAGTTCGAGATAATACATTTTGTGAGTGACTGCACACATATACTGTAATATTTAAAATGATAAGAGATAGATTGGATATGTGGATTAGCACGGAGAAGTTCGAGATAATACATTTTGTTATTTACTGTACACGTATTATATTATATACTGTAATATTTAAAATGATAACAGACAGATTGGACATGTGGATTAGCATTAGCTAGGAGAAGTTCGACATAATACATTTTGTGATTGGCAGACACACATTACTGTAATATTTAAAATGATAGGTTAGAGATAGATTGGACAGATTAGCACGGAGAAGTTCGCGATAGTGCATTTTGTGATTGACTGTACACATAATTATACTGTAATATTTAAAATGATAAGAGATAAGATTGGACAGAGCAGCAGCACGGAGAAGTTCGAGATAGTGCATTTTGTGATTGACTGTACACAATACATATATCTGGACCTGAGAGACATTAAGCTGCAAGTGCCAAAACCATAATTTTAGACAACTTTGTGAAAATATTGCTGTTGTATGGACTTTATCCCTAAGTAACTAAGAAAAGCAAAAGTTTTAGCAATTTTTTTAATAGAATAACTATCATAGATTAAGAAATGCCACAATAAGAGATCATCTTTTCGTTTAATTACATAAAATTTGATGAAGTTTGTAAAAACTCCGTTAAATACAGTTTTATGTGTCATGTTTTTATAGGAATCGCGACAGGACAAGGCAGAGGCAGAAGTATGTAACTCCGCACTTACGTTAAAATGCCAGTTCATAATTCAAGATACAATATTGGTAACGTACAAAATATTTTACTGTATTATCACTTGCGACACTATGCCTCAAGGCCATAACGTCTGTTACGTTGTTATACAATTATAAAACTCTGGGTTCTGACCGATTTTTGAACATACAGTTTTATGGCTGGAAAGAATACGGGATTTTATATACATTGGGCTTAAAAAGCAAAAACCGCTAAAAATGGACTTGCAGTGTTATGCTTCTCAGGTCCAGATATACCTACTCTAATATTTAAAACTTGCGGCCGCCCGCGGTTTCACGCGGTTCCCCTTCCCGTGGGAATATCGGGATGTGTTATTCCAGACTATAATCTATCTCTGTTGCCTATTTCATCCAGATCCGTTCAGTAATTTTTGAGTGCAAGAGTCATCCATACACAAACTTTCGCATTTATAATATTAGTAGGATGATAAGAGATAGACCGGACAAGTGGATTAGTTTACGATGTATCTGCAGGGCTAGCACAACTTGAGCGCGACTCGAGTGAGAAAGAGTCGCGGGCACTTACAACCAATCAGATCGCTCGTAGATAGCGCGCGTGACTTAAGGCGACGTGCTGATTGGTTGAAAGGAGCGCGACAAAGAGTCGCGCTAAGTTGTGCTAGACCTACTGATATCATTTATTCGTTTCGTACCTATACAGATAAAATAATGTTGTAGAATGTGTTTGTTTGAATGCTTTAAGGCTAGGATTCTCGACCGAAATAGGCACGCCGCACAGTGGTCTGAAATTCGAGCTCCATACTCATAGAAATTTTTTGCGAGGAATTCAAAATTAAAAAATTACAATGTGTTGAACAGAACTCCCTCTATTTCTCATTAAAACTTGGAAGGTATGAAACGCTCCACGAGTGAGAAAAAAAATATTTGATATTTTTTTGTATGGGAGAAAACACTTAAAGTCCCTTTTCTCGAAACTAAATGGAACTGAGACCTTGGTATTTATACCAGTTATTAACCCGTTCATGGCGGTCAAGATGGCATACCATACATGTGCCGTTCGGTACCGCTTTGCGTGCAGCAGACTTCTGAAATTTTGAACTTTTAGTATCTGATTTTTGTCATTTTTGACAGAATAAAACGAAGTTACGTGTAATTAATAATGTAAAAATAACAGTATTATTGGTTAATTATTTATAAATAACGAAGTAGGTCCTTAAAAAAAGTTAAAGTGAAAATATTCAATAAATAGTACTAATTATAATTTGAACCCCTCAATCTTATTAATAACGTAAGTATAGTAAAACCATTAGCTGGTGCACTGTCTGTACTAATACACTATAACCAACTAAACGTAACACTTGAAAAAGAAGGCTACTTATAGTCCGTTCGGTTAGATAGTGTCGGTACCCGCATGGCATTGTGACTCTTGCTATAAAATCCTTACTAATGCATATATAACTAATACGCTAATACACACAAGTTGGGTACCAAAGTTAATTAATTATGAAAATTTGGATATTTTTATATAAAAGGAATTTAAGTAAGTGATTTACAAATAAAAGGGCGACACTATCTAAGCGAATGGACTATAAATGAAAATCATGAAAATCAATGAAAATCAAATGACATTAAAAGAATATGGATGTTTAATGTGGAGATGTTTTAAATAATCTTGGTCTTAAAATACGCTTATTTATTAATAAATACATAAATTTCTTACTACCACACCAATTATCTAGCTTATAAGCAGTTTTCATTAAGAAACAGTGTTACGGAAACTAGATAATGGATAAATATATACTTTATACTTTTTTATAAATATACAGTCATACTTAATATACATAGAAAACAGGTCCGGGACCAAGACAAATAGACATGTTCAAGCACACAAATATTTGTCTTGTTCGGGAATCGAACCCGAGACCTCTGGCGTAGAAGGCAGGCTTCCTCCCCCTGCGCCAAATCGTTCGTCAATCAAAACTTCAAGCAATCTTAGATAAAACTGTGTCATGACTTGGAATTTTTTTACGTTTAGAAGATTCATCGGGTGGTATAAAGATTTCACACTTTTTTGCAAATGGGGCATTGATGTGTTTGTACAAACAAAATATGGCAGGAGAAGATGACTCAAGTATTTTAGTGTGTTTATGCCTTTGCGCTTAGATTGTAGAGATGAAAAGTTCTGGGAGAATCCAAAACCTACATCAACGATGTTCTGCAGACCCATTTATTTCAAATGAAAATAAATTAAATATTCAAGCAGAAAAAGCTGTGATTAAAGCAGAGATTAGAGCCATCTATTATGGGAATTTATGCTGTCTAAGCATAAAATGCCTAGACAGACCATGATTGATGGCAAAATCATATCACAGTTGTCACACACATCCACTCAAACATGTGACATCTGTAAAGCGACACCTTTCGAAATGAATAAATTAGGGACTTTATCACAGTAAATTTTGGATCATGAACCTTTTTGGTAACTCACCGAAGTATTGTAGTGTAGTGTGCGACCTTACATAATAATATTATTTTTTCAGAAAACCTATTTCAACAGAAGTATCTAGTATGGTTTGTTTACGCTTCATGCTTGGATCAGGTGTATCCATACTACTCCATCTTCTTCTTCTTCTTCTTCAATCGATACGGGCGTTTTCTGCAACTCGACGTCTTATTGCGCCTATTTTGCGAGTGCAGGGTGTGCAGCCGGATTACTCCATATTTCATACAGACTCGACTTCAAAATATGGCAAGCTAGAGGACACAAACAGCAAAGAAGCATTGAAGAGTAGAAAACAAGCCATACCTACAACAGAAGTTTCGTGATGAAATGGAAGAAGATCTACTAAAAGAAGATATTGTCAAACAAGGTGAATCCAAATACCGAAATATTTGAAATGTTTCAATATTTTACCTGAAATGTAACGTACGTATAGGTAGGCTAGGTATTTCCTTAACCAAATTGTGTTTTTTTTTTATTTTGTTATAGGATCCAGAACCACAAATGATGGCAATACAGCAAGAATTTTTAGTGAACCTGTGAAAATGGCTGCCATCACTGGATTAGATTCTTGTTTGATCTATAGATTTGGAATAATTTTTGGCGTGATAACGTCTGGGGAGCCTATAAATGTTTAAGCATTTTAAAATTTTACGCACCTTAGGTACTGCAGAAATCTATGTGAATATATTTGGTATCACATGCCTGAAAATGTTCACAAACTTTTACTGCACGGTGCTGAAATTTTCAGGCACTTCAACATCATATCAATAGGCAAGTTTTTAGAAGAGGCCATCAGAAGCTAGAAACAAGCACTTTACGAAAATCCGGGAACATCATACACGCAAATTTTGTCGTAAAGCGACAGATGAATGTCGTAAAACTACACTGAGCCTTGGCCCATTTTGCTGCTGCACATACCTACAATTCTTTCTTTTCTTTCTTTTTCTAAAATATGTACTTTCCAATTTTGTTTATTAGGTATATTTTGTGTTTTCTGTTTTTATGTATATCTCGGCAATTGTATGTGTGTAAAATAATTCAGCAATAAACGATTTATCTATCTAAATGAAGACATCTTCAATGGTCGCTTTGTGTCATCCGATTCCTAGCTATAATTGTCCAGTATAAGACCCGTGCCCAGGAAATCTACGAAAACACCTGTCTCCGATAGTATAATCTCTGCTCATTGGTGACGATGACACGGGTGTAGACAAGGAGAACATCGAATTTGTCGACATTAGTCCGTCAATGATGGACTCGGACTTAGAAGACTCTGATCTAGGCGAAGATACTTTTTGCTAGTTTGTATTTGTATCAATGTGTCAATATTAGTCGTTGTAAATAGTAGTCACTTGTCAGTTGTTTGTAATATTTTTGTTACAGGTAAGTAGGAGGTAAATGTTAGTATAGCTATTTGTCGTACAATATGGAATGTATTAATTAAATAATTTTTTTGGTTTTTATAGTCAATCATTATTTACTAGTTTATTGTTATTTCATACGTACAACAAAGGTAATGTTTGGTAAAGGCAATGTAAGGTAATTTTTTTAAAGGTAAGTAATGTTAGTATAGGTTTTTCTTGTAAAATAAGCAATGTATTAATTTAAGTACCTTCTGCGGTTTTTACAGGTAGTCAATCAATCATATTTTATTGTTATTTCGTATGCAACTATAGTCTTTTATACGTTATTAGAAAAAAAGTTTTTGATTTATGAGTACCTACCAATTTTTTTGTTGATCAAATTACTTATTTAAATAAATATATCATTTAATTGTATTAAATGATATTATTTCGATTTGGCGCAGGTGTAGGATGCCTGCCTTCTACGCCAGAGGTCTCGGGTTCGATTCCCGAACAAGACAAATATTTGTGTGCTTAAACATGTCTATTTGTCTTGGTCTGGGTGTTTTTTATGTATATTAAGTATGTATATTTACAAAAAAGTATAAAGTATATATTTATTCATTATCTAGTTTCCGTAACACTGTTTCTTAATGAAAACTGCTTATAAGCTAAATAATTGGTGTGGTAGTAAGAAATTTATTTATTTATTAATAAATGAGCGCGTATTTTAAGACCAAGATTATTTAAAACATCTCAACATTAAACATCCATATTCTTTTAAGTAATGATCATTTAAGTAGCCTTCTTTTTCAAGCGTTACGTTTAGTTGGTTGTAGTGTATTAGTACAGACAGTGCACCAGCTAATGGTTTTACTATACTTACGTTACGTTACGTTATTAATAAGATTGAGGGGTTCAAATTATAATTAGTACTATTTATTGAAAATTTTCACTTTAACTTTTTTTTAAGGATCTACTTCGTTATTTATAAATAATTAACCAATAATACTGTTATTTTTACATTATTAATTACACGTAACTTCGTTTTATTTTGTCAAAAATGTCAAAAATCAGATACTAAAAGTTCAAAATTTCAGAAGTCTGCTGCGCGCAAAGCGGTACCGAACGGCACATGTATGGTATGCCATCTTGACCGCCATGAACGGTATAATAACTAGTATAAATACCAAGGTGTCAGTTCCATTTAGTTTCAAGAAAAGGGACTTTAAGTGTTTTCTCCCATACAAAAAAATATCAAATATTTTTTTTCTCACTCGTGGAGCGTTTCATACCTTCCAACTTTTAATGAGAAATAGAGGGAGTTCTGTTCAACACATTATAATTTTTTAATTTTGAATTCCTTGCAAAAAAATTCTATGAGTATGGAGCTCGAATTTCAGACCACTGTGCGCCGCCGCTTGATCGGCCGCGCGCAATATACTTCGCGCCGATATGATTATATTATGATGGCCGGAATCCCTCGGCTATTCAAATACAATTATTTTCGTATATTTTTCATTAACTAAAACCAAGTATAGGTACTGCAAGTAATAGGATTTTTGGATTACGATTAGACGGATGTTTGGAATTTTATCTGATACTTACAGTAAAATATCACTCACTACTTAATCGAAAAAAAAACGGAGGGAACAACTAGATAAATAACTGTAAAATGTTTTTTTTTTTTAATTTTAAGTACTTGTGATTTGCGAGTAATCCATAATTTAAAATACCCTATTTTAGGGAATTCCAGCCTAAATGTCTAGAACTACTAGATAGATTGCCTTTGCATTGGTGGTAGGGCTTATTCTAAGTCCCCCTGGCTAGGTACCACCATCTTATCTAAATCTGACGCCTTAACAATGATGTTTTCAGCATTATTCTGATCCGGCAGTTAGAGATGGTGTGATGAAGGCTAAGTGCTACCCCGTTGTGGATAAAAAAAGTATTATAAAATATTATCCTAGTAATTTTATAAATGCGAAAGTTAGAGAGTATGGATGTATAGATGTTTGTCTCTTTCACGCAAAAACTACTGAACGGATCTGGATGAAATTTGCAACAGAAATAGATTATGGGCTGGAATACCACATAGGATAATTTTTATACCGATATTCCCACGGAAACGGGAACCACGCGGATGAAGCCGCGGGCGGCTGCTAGTTATAAAATATTATAATAAAAAGGGCGCACACACAATCTTAACCGTGGGTTAACAATTCGCACACCGGATGTAGCCTTTTAAAACCTACCGACAGCAAAACAAATCAAATTAATTTTATCCTCGATATCATGTCCTTAACTTTGACGGAAGACGGTACGGTTGGCAAAAAAAGGTTTTTTTTTTTCATGAATATATTTTTATCTTACTTACTTACTTAGTTATTTTTATCATATTTTTTAAATTAATAGTAGAAGTGTATGTATAGCTACGATCATGTATAGGGACAAGAAAACCTACATTAATTTTTAATTTAGTATTAGTTACTTCTGTATTGACCTTCGACTTTTATTTAAAAAGAATATTACTTGTAAATAATGTAGGTTTATTTTACACTGCACTTAATGTGCGTATGCACGTGTACACGTATTGGTGGTAAAAACTAATATTTAATTAAACATCTAATAAACATAAATAAACGTATTGCCGTGACTTTAAGTGTCATATCTGATTGATTAGTTATTTTTTATCTTCTCATGTACCTAACGTATTTCTTAAATTGCTGCTACTCAAATAAAAAAATCTAAATCTTAGTATGACTTTGAATGCAATAAGTACCTAACATAAATCCTAAACACATTGTTCAATCTTTTAGATAAGTAATAGTAATAATTTAGTTTTCAAAATCACCAAACAACAACAATTTCTCTGCTATCGGTACAAAACACGACCTCTGAATCGATAAGTATAAAATTGATACAGGCTGCGAGCGGGAAGGCATGGTGATGAGCGAGAGGGAGATACTCCTTAGCCGTTGTTCACCTGCGGGTTATTCTGGATAAGAACTCGAAAGTCGCAGTTTCGAGTATTGTATTGTATTGATGGATGGATGGATGACGGAACACAAGAGGTATAGCGATATTACATGGTTCACTTCTGCCTTTCAATTTGGATGAAGCAACCAAATTGAACAATATAAATAAAACGCTTTCACGGATTTTTTCACGTTTCAATTTATTCAACAACTTGGTTAAATTTTAGTTGTTTTTAACCAAGTTGTTGAATAAATTGCGTGAAAAAATCCGTGAAAGTGTTTTATTTATATGGACAGTTCGCGCAGAAATCTAAGATTTGTCAAATTGAACAAGTTACGTTTAAACGTAAAAGTGAATCATTCAGCGGCAATGTTCAACGTTCAATGAAATTGAACGAAAGTTGAACGTGTAAACATGAGAATTGAATGTTTCACTAGTTGCTTAATTCTCAATGTAATGTGCTACTTAATTGGTATGCCGATATATTACACGGTTCAACCAAATTGATTCACTTTGGTTGAAAAGCGCAGAAGTGAAAGACACTGCTGTTTGCATGCGAGTTGGCATGCGACTCAAAGAAATTGACGACCACCGTGGCCGAGTGGTGGCATCTCTGGAGGTCCCGGGTTCGATTACCGGTCGGGTAAATATTGGAAACAAACTTTTCAAAATTTCCTCGGGTCTTGGTGTGGTATGGTTGTAGTACGTAATATCCGTCGTTGTTTCCGATTTCCCTAACACTAGTGCTCAAGCTACACAAGTAATTCAATATTGTAAAAATCATTAAAATAAAATTTATTTTATTTTAAATAAAACTTATTTTATTAACCGACTTCAAAAAAAGGAGGAGGTTATCAATTCGACTGTATATTTTTTTTTATTTTTTTTTTATTTTTTATGTGTGTTACCTCAGAACTTTTTAGTTAATGAACCGATTTGGATAATTCTTTTTTTATTTAAAAGGTGACGCTTCTCGTGTGGTCCCATTCAACTTTTATCAAGAACTGGCAAGAAGTTCAGGAGTTATCCTGAATAATGTGTATTCAGACTTTATTTGGGTATATGGACGATTTCATAGTTTTATCAAATTGGGGATCATTTTCAAAATATTTTTTTTTCGAAAGTTGGTACTTCTGACCTGATCTTCCTTTCACCAAGTCAGGACCAGGGGATCAAATCCCAGGAAAATTGAGAGAAATTCTCAAATATAGGCAAGCCTTATGCGTTCCATTTATTTTTGAAGTTAGTCAAGTATTTGCATCTGGTAGTCATCATCTCATAGTGATGAGCTGGTGATGGAAGCTACAACTCCTTAACGGTTAGGAGCTGGAGAATATTTCTTTAAGTATTAATCGTACGTATGGGCCAATAGTTATATTCTTTCAGGTTATTAGGGTGAGCTGCTGATGAGAAGTGAAACTCCTCAACAGTTAGGAGTTATAGTATGATGTTTTATAAATACCATATGCACGAATGGACCTTCAGTTGTATTCCTTCAAGTTATCTAAGTAGCTAAAGATGGAAAGCTGAATTCCGTAACGGATAGGATATTTACAACAATTTATCATAATCACCATGTAGTTTCTTAAGCTACTTCACTAAAAATCGAAAAATAAAACGTTTTTGAAAAAAAAAATGTAACCGCCTTCAAAACGGATCTTCAAACAAAAATTAACAAACACTAAAAAACGAAACAAATTATAAGATTTTTTTAATTCAAAGGACGATGATACGTGAATTTTTCTAATTTATCTTGGTACTTACTGAACTGTTTGAAGTCGGTGCCAAGCCAAAAAGAATAAGAACGAAATATACTGAGTGAAATAACTAACATATAAAAAAACCTGGTCCCAAGCGTGAGGTGTAGGACGTAATTACCTTAATACGTATAAGACGGCACCGACTTCAAACAATTCAGTAAGTACCAAGATAAATTAGAAAAATTCACGTATCATCGTCCTTTGAATTAAAAAAATCTTATTATTTGTTTCGTTTTTTAGTGTTTGTTAATTTTTGTTTGAAGATCCGTTTTGAAGGCGGTTACATTTTTTTTTTCAAAAACGTTTTATTTTAAATAAAATTATATAATTAAAATAAAATTTATTTTATTTAAATTTTTTGTTTGTTTTATGTTTGTCTATTAATATTTTTAATGTAAAAAGTTTGTGAGGAAGTTGTTGTTTGTTACTCTTTCATGCAAAAACTACTGAAAGGATTTAGATTAAACTTTACATTAATATAGCTTTTCCATCAGAATAATCCATTAACAAATTTTTATCCCAATATTCCTACGGGAACGGGGAATATTCCCATACGGGGTTTTAATTGTATCAATACTGGCACTATTATCTATTATTGTTTTATAATAAACACATCTTAGATTTCTGCGCGAACTGTCCATATAAATAAAACACTTTCACGGATTTTTTCACGCAATTTATTCAACAACTTAGTCAAAAAAACAACTAAAATTTAACTAAGTTGTTGAATAAATTGCGTGAAAAAATCCGTGAAAGTGTTTTATTTATATTATTGTTTTCTTTAATATTTGGCTTCATTACTTTTTTTATTCGTAACTCATCAATATATTAATCAGTTTTACCCGCGCCGTTCCCGTTCCCTTGGGAATATTGGGATAAAATGTAGCCTATGCCACTCACTCAGTAATAATAATGTAGATTTCTTACTACTGGTAATTCTTTTTTATATTCGGTTCAATAGTTTTTGAGTTAATCCATTAAGACACACATCCCACGTATGCCACAGAATAATATAATAGCCGCTACACACGCTCCTATCCGACCGCCGATTTGGTACGGGCGAACTTCACTGCAGATCACTCAGTAATAATAATGTAGATTTCTTACTACTGGTAATTCTTTTTATATTCGGTTCAATAGTTTTTAGTTAATCCATTAAGACACACCATCCCACGTATGCCACAGAATAGAATAATATAATAGCCGCTACACACGCTCCTATCCGCCGGCGCGCCGGCGCCGATTTGGTGCGGGCGAACTTCATCCGCCTACGCACGTTCAAACCAAATCTGGGACCATACTCTGAAACGCACATCCGAAACTTCGGTTAGCCCCGTCCCTTTCACTCGATTCTGTCATGACTCAAGCGTGCGAGGGACGGGTATAACGAAGTTTCGGGTTTTGCGTTTCAGAGTAGGCCCTCTGCCGCACCAAATCGGTCGGCGCTACACACGTTCCGATTTGGTCTGGCCGCACCTAGCTGTTATTGCAGTGTTGTAAGCCACTGCTAATCTCCCAATATTAATATTAATACTGAAAACATCGATTTGCTTGCAATAGATAGTTTAAAAAGCAAAATATTTTCTGTTTTTAATGTTTTATTACTTACGTATAAAGAATTCAATTTCAATACCTACCTATTTTTTAATTTTCTGTAATTTTCATTAAAATACTAAAACATGCTAAATATTTACTAAAAGCAGCACTAATTGATAAGGTGTGTTAATATTTAGTTTTACGACAAATTGTGAGTTTTTAAATAAAATCAACGAAAAAACACTAATAGAATAAGGAATCTTTGCTTAAATGGCCATATTTAGACCTTTCGTTTGTTCAGTTCTACATAAAACTCATGAACGAGCATTAAATTGAAAAGATAAGATAAGATAAGATATCATTTATTTGCATAAAACTTGGTGTGAAATGACCCGCGCCTCCGGGAATCCGGCCCGATGCTCTGACCAACTAAGCTACCGAAAAGCTTAGTTGGTCAGAGCATCGGGCCGGATTCCCGGAGGCGCGGGTTCGAATCCCGCCTGAAAGCTACTTATAGGGCTCGTGGTGTTTTACTATCACATTTTTCCTATACTTACAAAAATTGCATTGTGAATGCATTAAAATAATTTAAAATCTTAATATTTATTCCGTCTAAATAACATTCATCATCATCATCATTTCAACCGTAAGACGCCCACTGCTGGGCATAGGCCTCCCCCAAGGATCTCCACAACGATCGGTCCTGCGCTGCCCGCATCCAGCGGCTTCCCGCGACCTTGACCAGATCGTCGGTCCACCTTGTAGGGGGCCTGCCCACGGAACGTCGTCCGGTTCGCGGTCGCCATTCGAGAACCTTTCCGCCCCAACGGCCATCGGTTCTCCGCGCTATGTGTCCCGCCCACTGCCACTTCAACTGAGCAATCCTTCGAGCGATGTCGGTCGTTTTAGTTCTCCTGCGGATCTCATCATTTCTGATTCGATCGAGCAGGGAAATACCAAGCATCGTTCTCTCCATTGCTCGCTGGGTAACCTTGAGCCTTCTTATGAGACCCATAGTAAAAGACCACGTCTCGCTTCCATAAGTCATAACTGGCAACACACACTGGTCAAAGACATTGATGAATTTTGGACGCAAATATATGCCGGAGCTTCCCAAACGCTGCCCATCCGAGCTGGATTCGACGAGAGATCTCTTTCTCGAAGTTGGACTTACCTAATTGGATTGCCTGTCCTAGGTAGACATAGTGGTCAACAACTTCGAGTGTAATGTTCCCAACATTAACTGGAGCGGATGCAACATGGGCATTGGACATGATTTTCGTCTTATCCATGTTCATCTTCAGACCCACTCTTTGGGAAGCATTGCTGAGATCTTCGAGCATTGTGTTCAGGTCTTCCAAGGTCTCAGCCATGAGAACTACATCATCGGCAAACCGCAGGTGTGTTAGGTACTCGCCATTGATGTTAATGCCGAATCCTTTCCAGTCCAGTAGCTTGAAAATATCCTCCAACGCAGCTGTGAATAGTTTCGGAGAAATGACGTCTCCCTGTCTCACACCTCGCTGTAGTTGGATAGGATTAGAGCTCTGGTTCTGTAGTCGGACTGACATGGTGTCGTTTTGGTATAAGTACCTCAGCACCTCGATGTACCTGTAGTCTATTTGGCACCTCTGAAGAGACTGCAGCACTGCCCAGGTCTCGATCGAAACATTTAAATAACATTAGTAGGTACTTATGTGGTTGTGGTTTAAGATCTTTATTAATCTCACAAGAATTTACAAAAAAATTCACTTACGTACTTATAGAACCTATTAAGCCAAGATTTCTTTGATAATTAATTACATCAACAAACCTTCAATCAATGTCATAATTAATTCGCAAACTAACTTGTTGGTTTTAAATTTTTAAGTCAATATTATTTATTGTTATTAATTTTGTCCACGTGCAATGTATAAAAAAAAACTCGATTTTAAACGTGGAGTGGAGACCTGTTATAGGCCATGATTGTGTTGCCTATTTAGAGTAAGTATTTAGTTTTTTATTTGTGCAGTTGGTCTTCCAAAGAAAATAAATAATTATATAAGTATAATATTCCTAACCTAAAACTTTACGTACTTACTTAATTAAATAAATTCGTTACATTTCCCTTGAGCGCTCTAACGCTCTTATTCCGCAGTAGATAAGGTCTATTTTTGGAGCGCAACTGTTAAACTTGATGCTATGTGTGGCTGGCTATGTTAACTATAGGTAAGAACCTATACGTAATACGTGTCGATATAAAATATTGCCAATCTACAATAAAGTATTACTAAACATTTGTTTGTCGATTTGGCAACTACTGCTGATAAAAGCGACAAGTAGGTAATAATTTAAAAACCGGCCAAGTGCGAGTCGGACTCGCGCACGAAGGGTTCGGTTCCGTACCAACCAATATAAGTAATTTATTTTATTTTAATTATTTACTTTTGAAGTGAATACTTATAAAAATAAATAAGTATTCTGTGAATATTTTAATCTTCTATCTTTCCGTTGCAGTTGTTAATATCGAGCAAAACACGGCAAAAAATCTCGCTTGTTGTATGGGAGCCCCAATTAACCATTTATTTTATTCTGTTTTTAGTATTTGTTATTATAGCGGCAACAAAAATACATCATCTGTGTAAATTTCAACTGTCTAGCTATCATGGTGCATGAGATACAGCCTGGTGACAGAGAGACAGACAGACCGCCCGACCGACGCGACGGACAGTGGAGTCTTAAGGTGCGTCCACACTTGTAACATTTTGGCGTGTAAGAACACCGTGTCACATTATAAAACATTGTCTCTTTGCACGAGTATTAATTACCACAGCGCATGCCCAACAAAACTAGAGATGCATGATAAAGATACGGTGTTCGGATCGGACACGCCAAAATGTTACAAGTACCTTTAGTAATAGGGTCTCGTTTTTACCCTTTGGGAACAGAACCCTAAAAAGAATATAGGTATTTTAAAAATTTAAGTTTAAGTCAAAGAGTCAAACTTGTTTATTCAATTTAGATTGTTATTTACAATACTTGTGAACGTCATAGAATCGGTTCGCAAACCCTACAGCGGGAGACCTTGGAGAAGAACTGGCAAGAAAAGCTAAAGATTTACTTACACTAATTACTAACTAACAACCCGCCCCGGTTTCGCTCGACTTATTCGTTAAATCGCGAGTGTGAAATTCGCGTAGGTACTAAAGGTGTGCGTTATATTCGATAACGCATATAGCATAACGTTATAAAAATATAACTATCGCACCTAATATAAAAATATAACTTATTCTGCTATTGAAATGAAATGACAGAACTGAACGAATGAATTGTGTTCTCCTTCTCTAGCCAGCCGTTATTTAAGCTTCTTGATCCAGCCGCACGCGATGCAAGTATTGCTCTCTCTTTTCTTGGTAATCAAATCTATCAAAATTCAACTCTATCAAATAGAAATAGAGTTGAATTTTGAAAGTTGTAAAACCAAATAACGCGTTATATTTGAAACAGTTGAGACAGACTCTAATGTCTTATCAATAAGGACTAATATCATAAATCACGTACGACATGCGATTTGAACGAACATGTTATTTTCTGCTATAATATTTATTACTGTTATTAGAATATTTAACTAATGCTGTCCTGTGGAATTCTTGATCGCGAACTCACGCTCGCTCGGGGCTTAAAAAATACATAAGAATTCTGTTTTTAATAGCGTAATATGAATTTATTCGTGTTGTTATTTGTAAAATAGTGGAAAAAAGAATAAAGAATTGGTTTATTAATAGTAATTGATCATTAATTAGTGTAAAAAACATTAATAACTACTTTTAGTTTAACATAGGTTATAATAGGTTATTTATTATATTAGGTACTTAATACTAATATATTATAGCATTAAAAATAACCTAATATTTTAATGTAGCATAACGATATGCTATAATATACGAATATAACATAATAGCACACCTTTAGTAGGTACGCGCGCGAATTGGCACCTTCCGATTTTAATTATTTTATTTGTCGTCAACTCGCGCGCACATTTATTTATGTACAGTCATCTACAAGCTATAATAACAACCTTAAGATTTATGTATGTTATAAACAAAACGCGGATCCTCGCGCTTTTATCCACGTGGTACCAGTTCCCGTGGGAATATTGGGATAAAAAGTACCTAGCCTATGTATTGTGTTGTTCTGATGTGAAAGCTATATTACAGTAAAGTTTCATCTAAATCCGTTTAGTAGTTTTTGCATGAAAGAGTAACACTAACATCCACATACACATATTACACCCTCACAAACTTTCGCATTTATAGGTAACTAGCGGCCGCCCGCGGTTTCACCCGCGTGGTACCCGTTCCCATGGGAATATCGGGATAAAATATAGCCTATGTCACTCGGGAAGACTGTAGCTTTCTAACGGTGAAAGAATTTTCTAAATCGGTCCAGTACTTTTTGTGTTTATTCGTTACATACAAAAATACAAATCTTTCCTCTTTATAATATTAGTATAGAAATTAGTAGGACTGACAAACATACAAACAAACAAATAATCAAATATTGCTCTTTATAATAAATAGTAATCTAGGTACTTATAGATAACTAGCTTTCCGTCCGCGCCTTCGCCCGCGTGGACTACACGATGTTATCCCGCGGGAATGTGATGTTGTTCCGGGATAAAAAGTACTACTACAAAGTATCTGTGTCCAGAATTTCAGCCAAATCCGTTCAGCCGTTTTGGCGTGATTGAGTAACGAACATACAAACATCTAAACATCTAAACTTTCACATTTATAATATTAGTAGGATATCTATCTTACAAGCCATCATCCATAGTATGACGACCGACTTTTTTGACGACCGATTTGGCGCAGGGGTAGGCTACCCACCTTCTGCGCCAGAGGTCTCGGGTTCGATTCCCGAACAAGGCAAATATTTGTGTGCATGAACATGTCTATTTGTCTTGGTCTGGGTGTTTACTATGTATATTAAGTATGTATTTACAAACAAAAGTATTTAAGTATAAATACTTAAATACTTTTGTATTTATCCGTTATCAAGTTTTCCATGATACAGTTTCTTAATGAAATTAACATGGGCTTAGATAATTGGTGTGAATGTAAGAAGTTATTTTTTTATATTTTTTTTTTAAATCTATATTACAGTAAAGTTTCATCTAAATCTAACATCCACATACACATATTACACCCTCACAAACTTTCGCATTTATAGGTAATATTAGTAGGACTGACAAACATACAAACAAACAAATAATCAAATAATGCTCTTTATTGTCTTTATAATAAATAGTAAGTTAGGCACTTATAGATAACTAGCTTTCCGTCCGCGGCTTTGCCCGCGTGGACTACACGACGTTATCCCGCGGGAATGTGATGTTTTTCCGGGATAAAAAGTACTACTACAAAGTATAGATCTGTCTGTGTCCAGAATTTCAGCCAAATCCGTTCAGCCGTTTTGGCGTGATTGAGTAACAAACATACAAACATCTAAACTTTCACATTTATAATATTAGTAGGATATCTATCTTACAAGCCTTCATCCATACTTACTAGGTAGGTACTTTACTTACAAAAAATTTAAAGTAACCACATAAAATAAGACGCGATTAGCAAATTCAAAGCGAACGAAGACGCGTGCCGCTCGTAGTATGTCAATAATCTATACATCTATACAAATAAATAAAATTGGAGTGTCTGTTTGTAATATTATAGGTTCGCGCACATTATGTCGGGGCGCAGCGGGCCGGGCCGCAGAGCAAAAATCCGTCCAAATCGCTCGTATGTATTTTATATGAACTATCGCACACTATGCCGGGGAGCAGCGGGCCGCATAATCCGCCGCGGATTTTATTGCGTGCGTGCGATGCGATGCGGCCCGCCCCGCCCCGCTGCGCCCCGACACAGTGTGCTATAGCAAGCGGATTTTTCTCGTAGTACTCGGTCAGATAACATGACACCTACAAATTATACCCGTCTCTTTCACTCGATTCTGTCATGCCCGGAGAGTGAGAGGGACGGGTATAACCGGCAGTAGTAGAAGAAATTGGATGTTTGAATTTGGTTGTACTCAAAATCCGTCAATGCGCTGCGGCCCGGCCCGTCAATATGTGCTATACCTACTCAAATCCGTCAATGCGATGCGCTGCGGCCCGCTCCGCTGCGCCCCGGCATAATGTGCGCGCTCCTTAAAATAACCGCTTTTTACTACATGATGCATATGATTATATATACGGTACATATACCAAAATAACATTTTTTACAATTTTTGTTTGTCTGTTTGTTCCGGCTAATCTCTGAAACGGCTGGACTGATTTTGACGGGACTTTCACTGGCAGGTAGCTGATGTAATAAGGAATAACTTAGGCTACTTTTTATCCCGGAAAAATATCCCATTCCCGCGGGATAACGTCGTCGTGTAGTCCACGCGGGCGAAGCCGCTGGCGGAAAGCTAGTTTAATCTAAAATTAAACGTTTATTTAAAACAAGCAATTATGAACAAAAATCCGCGTACTCATTGGAAGTAGTAGTAATGACACGAGACCTTGGCGATGTATTTATAGATTGACTAGCTACGCCTGTGGCTGCGTCTGTCGATTTAAACAAATAAACACTGTCCTACATTACATACTTAAGGGCTTATTACACGTATCCTAGTTAGGACCCTAATTTAGCATACATTGCTTGTTTTGATTACTTACATCACTTGCTAAAAATGAGCTCAAAGAAAGCAATGTGTGCTTATTTAGGGTCCTAACTAGGATAAGTGTAATAAGCCCTTTATATCGAAATGCAATCTTACGACAACGACTGTTTAAAACAAAGTAAAAAAAATAATTTTAAGTAAGTAGGTATATAGAAAAATAAAAGCGCCTTCAAAATAAAGGCCACCAAAAAGTAAGAAATAATACTTACCTCTAAAAAGTAAGAAATAATACTTACCTCTTAAATATAAACTTATCACCTCGTCAGATAAGTCTGCTCTGCACGCGGTAAAAATCGAATACTAATCTTTTCTATAATATTAGAACAAAAAATGCAATGTAACTACCTATCGCCAAAAACGCCCCAGTCACGCGCAGAGTTATATTATCTGACACACACTTTTTACATACGCTCGGCCATGTCTATCTGTCACTCCAACTACTAGTATAGTATTATATTATCTGTGCTCAACTATGTATCTAGACTAGAACTAGGTGTTATTGTTGATCGAAGCAAATAACGTGAGTACTTTGAAGTTTATTCGTTATTACCCGCGTGGTAACCGTCCTCGTGGGAATATCGGGATAAAATATAGCCTATGTCACTCGGGAAGAATGTGGCTTTCGGTCAAAGAATTTTCGACATCGGTCCAGTAGTTTCGTGGTTTCAGGGACAAACAAACAATCAAATCTTTCCTCTTTATAATACTATTCGATTCGATGCAAACACACAAACGATCAAATCTTTCCTTTTTTATAATATTAGTGAAGTAATAGTGAAGTGAAGTGGTAGTGATAGTATAGAAGACAAACAAAAAAACAAATATTTTCTCTTTATAATATGGATGGAATATACGTAACGTACGTCAACGATTGTTTTTAAAAAAAAAATAGGGCGTTTTATTTAAATTATTTTTAATTTCGACAAAATTTTAATAAAAATAACATTAACTGGTTAGAGAAAATTCTTTAGCGAATTCGAGAATTCGAGATAAGTACTTACTTATTATGACGTAAAAAAAAGGAAGTAATAAAAAAGTTAAAAACTCATTTGTTCAAATCAAATAATTTGGAAAATGCGTAAGTTTTTGTAACACGATCATCAAACGGCTGAACGGATAAGGATGAAATTTGGCACACAGATAGATAACCAGATATTTTAAGCCGCGTCTGTGGTCTAATGGTACACACTACCGGTATATCGGACCCAGAGGTCTCGCGTTCGATTCCTAGTGGGGATACATATTGTATTCGGTTTGATTGGTGGTAGCTGATCAAAGTCCGCCGAAGGTAAGAAGTATTTGATAAATTCGACGCTTCTCGTAACGACTCCGTAGCTCAGTGGTTAGAGCAGTCGCCCGGAAAGCGAAAGGTCGTGGGTTCGAGTCCCAACGGAGCTGGTTGTGAGACGGGTCGATTTTTTCAAAATACTTCATTTTCCATTTTTCTATAAGTACCACCATCTTATCAAAGTCTGACGCCGCCGTAACAACGACACGTTTTCAGCATTGTTGTGTCCCGGCCGGCATGGCAGTTACTGAAAAAGGCTTGATCAGACGACCGACGGACTGTCCTCCGGGTACTTTTTTGTCCATCGATATAGATCTCTTATAAATTGTATCGAGTAACGCACACGAGGAACTAAAAGTACCGCGGACAAAAAGGGCGTTTGTGCACTAAACTGAATTTTACCGATCCGGCGGTCCGGTTTTTTACGGACCGATATGGCAGCTATGAAAATCATATGGACGCTTGTGCACCACACTGAATTTTACCGTCCGTCATTTTACTTTTCCCCATTCCGGACCGTTTTTTTCCGTTCCGAGATGACGGCAATGAAAAACATATGGGCGCTTGTGCACTACACTGAATTTTACCGTCCGGAAAAAAACGGATGGTTGTATTTTAATCATAAATCACTACAAGGTATAAAACAAAGTCGCTTCCCGTCTGTCTGTCCCTATATATGCTTAAATCTTTAAAACTACGAAACAGATTTTCATGCGGTTTTCACTAATAGGTAGCGTGGTTCTTCAGGAAGGTTTTAATATATAATTTATGAAAGCTTTGTGTAAATTGGTAGAAATATAACGATAATTGTCGAAAGTGCCGGCAAACGGCAAGCCGCCCGGGAGCTTTCAGCAAAAACGCTGCCTAATCCTTTCGAGGTTTAAAAAAATAATGCATGTTGGGATATTCCTCTTTCATAGATCTACAAAAAAGTCCGCGATAGCATATGTCTATCTTTTAAGCATAGCATATTATAGCCATATTACCTTTAAAAAAATGGTTATGAACAATGCGCAATTTTACAAATGCAATGTAAAAAACCGGACAAGTGCACAAGCCAACCATCCGTGTTTTTCATGCCACGTCGGTCCGTAAAAAAACGGACCGCCCGGATCAGTAAAATTCAGTGTAGTGCACAAACGCCCAAAGTCCGCGAAATTACCGCGGACACTGAGAGGGCGTTTGTGCACTACACTGAATTTTACCGATCCGGAAAAAAACGGATTCTTGTATTTTAATAATTAATCATTAATTTTATTTATTTCCTGTAGTTTAGGGTTTGAAACATTGAAACTACACGAAATAAATAAATTCTTACTATTATAAATGATTATTTATTAAATTACAAGCATCCGTTTTTTTCCGGATCGGTATAATTCAGTGTAGTGCACAAACGCCCAGAGACTGGACTGGACAAAAAATTCGCGGTAGTCCGCGAAAAAAATAGAACGAACGTAACTAGGCGCAACAACGCACACAACACAACGAACTTTAGTCTGCATTGAGCGCTCGATAGTGAAGTACGTTTCCGGGCAACAAATGACCGCACACCGTATGCGTTGAGTCCGCGACAAGTCCTCGGAGGACATATTTTGGACGTACAGGGACTTTTTGTCCGCCGGGGACAAAAGTCCCTCGTCTGATTATGCCTTAAGATAGCGACTTCCTCAGTGGTTCAGGATTTCGGGAGTAGTGCGCTTCCACCTCCATCACTTAACATCAGGTGTGATGTTAAGTGATGGAGTGATTAAGTAAGTACTACCTAGCTCGATGTGGATAAAAATAAATTATGGTCTACCAAAGCATAGGTATAGGTACTACGCTTTTTACCCCGGGAAAATATCTTCCCACGGAAAAACATCATCTAGCTCACGTGGACAAAGCCACGACCGGAAAGCTAGTCATAATTAATAAAAATAATTGTTGGTTGTATGTAAATTAATGAAATAGGTAGTTAAGTAGTCCGATCAAATTGTCCCGATAAGATCAATGCTTATTATGGTTACCCTAATTTAAGTAAGCCATGTAAACTACCGGAGGAGGAACCCGGTGGCGCAGTGGTTAGCGCGCTTGGCCTGCGATCGTTGAGGTTAAGCAACTTTCGCCATGGTCGGTCACGGGATGGGTGACCAAAAAACTTTACATCTCGAGCTTCTCCATGCTTCGGAAGGCATGCTAAGCGGATTGGTCCCGGCTGCAATTGCATTTGCAGTCGTTAATTAAGTAATACCCACCAATTTGCATTGGGCCCGCGTGGTGGGTCATGTCATGGCCCATTCTCCTTATCCATCCATACACAGTGCCCCAGCATAGGGCACATTAAATAGAGATGATGATATGATAATTTTAACACTCTAGGTATCTCTATACTATTCGACACTACCTATTTATACTAATATTATAATGAGGAACGATTAGATGATTTTTCTTGCAATTTTTTGTTTGTTTGTAGGTACTTAATGGATAAACTCAAAAGTACTGGATCAATTAAAAAAAAATAGAGAGTTACATAAGTCCCGAGTAACATAGGAAGGTTATATTTTATCCCGACATTCCCACGGGAACGGGTACAGTATAGTACAATACAACGCGGGTAAAACCACGCGGAGTCACTTGATCAAAATAAACTGATAGGTAATTAATATTCTTAAATCGCGAAAACTTTATTGAGCTCCTCTCCTCAGTAACTCTAGGTTAAAAAAGCATCTAAATTAAAATCTAATAATCTCAATGTTAAAATACTCAACACACTAAACTCCATTTAAATAAAACTTTTAAATTCAAAAAATAAAACGTAATATGGACAGCCCTAACTACGAAATGACACAAACGAATAGAGGTGGCATTCAGTTCTGAAAATAGCCGATATAGTAGAGTGACAAAAATATTGCAGTAGTAATAATTGAGTTAGGTATATAATTACTTACTTCATTATGGAAACCTAACCGGTTTCATCTCACTAATCCATACTCCATACTAATATTATTTAAGTAAAAGTGTGTTTGTCCGTCTTTCATGTCAAAACAACTGGGCAACAGATCGATGTGATTTTTGTCATGGGGATAGTTTGGAAGCTGGAGAGTGACCTAAGCTACTTTTTATCCCTGAGAAACATCGGTTGCCCGCGGGATTACGTCGTGTAGTCCACGCGGGCGAAGCCGCGTAGTTAACAGTAATTTCTTTTATTACTTTACTAGCGGCCGCCCGCGGTTTCACCCGCGTGGTTCCCGTTCCCGTGGGAATATTGGGATAAAAAGTACCCTATGTGTTATTCCTGACCCAGATTCTTTCAGTACTTTTTGCGTGAAAAAGTAACAAACATCCATACATCCATACCCACAAACTTTCGCATTGATAATAAACTACACGACGCTATCCCGAGGGAATGTGATATTTTCCGGGATAAAAAGTAGCCTAAGTTACTCCTTATTACATTAGCTACCTGCCAGTGAAAGTCCCGTCAAAATCGGTCCAGCGGTTTCAGAGATTAGCCGGAACAAACAGACAGACAGACAGACAGACAAAAATTAAAAAAAATGACATTTTGGTATGTGTACCGTATATAAATCATATGCATGTAGTAAAAAGCTGTTATTTTAATGTTACAAACAGACACTCCAATTTTATTTATTTGCATAGATGTATAGATTACTGAAACATAACGGTTTGATTTTTGGATGTTTGCAAGAATATGTGACATAGGCTATTACACTATACCGATTACCGATATTCTCACAGGAACAAGTACCACTCGGAGTTAAAAAGTTTCCTTCCCCTGTTAATTTAACCATAGTATTTGTGTTATTGTCATTTGACGATGTCTGTGGACGCACCCGTTTTCAAGGTGCCGCTATCCCTAGAGGTGCCGAGTTCGATTCCTGTTCGGGTAAATATTAAAAACGACAAAAAAACACGTGTATGTGGTAATACCCGTCGTTGTTTCCAAACTACACTGCACTGGTCACGTGATCACGTTTACTCCTCGCCAAGAGTCGTGGATTTGATTATCTAATCACCCATGTCAAACTTAAACATTTTATGGGTTAATAAGAGTTAACCCACAAAATATATGTTTCTGTTAAGTAATTGAGATTTGTAATTTTAATAAAGGTTATTGTATTAAATAGTTTTAATCATAATACTTGAGTAATTTGTGACAGACAACAGAACTGATCTTGAAATATGGTAAAACATAAATTTCAAATTACAAAATTTCTTTATTTAAGTACTTTAGATTGTGATTACAACACCTAATGAACGTCAAAGAAGCTACGCCATATCGCACCGATCGGCTCGCAAATCCTTCGGCATTTAGAGACCTTGCATAAATCGAAACAACCACTTCCGTCTTAAGGGCGTTTGTGCACTACACTGAATTTTACCGATCCGGCGGTCCGGTTTTTTACGGACCGATATAGCAGGCTATGAAAAACATATGGGCGCTTGTGCACCACACTGAATTTTACCGTCCGTCATTTTACTTTTCCCCATTCCGGACTGATTTTTTCCGTTCCGAGATGACGGCAATGAAAAACATATGTACGCTTGTGCACTACACTGAATTTTACCGTCCGGAAAAAACGGATGGTTGTATTTTAATATCACTACATAGAATAAAACAAAGTCGCTTCCCATCTGTCTGTCCCTATATGCTTAAATCTTTAAAACTACTCAACAGATTTTCATGCGGTTTTCACTAATAGGTAGCGTGGTTCTTCAGGAAGGTTTTAATATATAATTTATGAAAGTTTTGTGTAAATTGGTTGAAATATAACGATAACTGTCGAAAATGCCGGCAAACGGCAAGCCGCCCGGGAGCTTTCAGCGAAAACGCTGCCTAATCCTTTCGAGGTTTAAAAAAATAATGCATGTTGGGATATTCCTCTTCTATAGATCTACAAAAAAGTCCGCGATAGCATATGTCTATATTTTAAGGATAGCATATTATAGCCATATTATATCTTAAAAAATGGTTACGAACAATGCGGTAATTTGGAAAGCTATTTAAACGGATACAGTATTAACCCTTATCAATCTAAATACGTTAGTTGCTTCAAGCATTTCATGCACATTATTTTACTCTTTTACACCATATAATTTAAACGAATATCTTAGGAGTTATCGCAAATAAATTAACGCACGCCAAAATAAATTCAAGCACCTTTCTCACCAATAACACGTAATATATCTAGCACCAAAAATATGGTTTTTGAAATTTTTGAATATATCTAGCACCAAAAATATGGTTTTTGAAATTTTTGTTTGTCTGTCTGTCTGTCTGTTGTCCGTGTTTCACGCAAAAACTATTAAGCGGATTTTGATGAAACTTTTTTGTTATATAGCTAAATAGCTAGCTGTAGACATTCGATACCTAATAGTTAAAAAATATTTTTTCATCCTGCCTCAATTTATTGTGATTTTGGTAAAATGACCCTGTCAGGTACCTTTCACCGATAAGAGGATGAACCCAAAATTGTTTCTGTCTTCGACGTCTGACGTTCCTAGGAACTCATTATTCCTCTCGTTTAAAACGCGTCCGTAGAGTGTAGTTTCAAAGAGATCACTGCGCTGCCCCGGCCAGTAAAAAACCGGACAAGTGCACAAGCTACCATCCGTGTTTTTCATGCCACGCCGGTCCGGAAAAGTGATCTCTTTGAAACTACACTCTACGGACGCGTTTTAAACGAGAGGAATAATGAGTTCCTTGGAACGTCGGAAATTACTTGCGTTATTGCTTTATGTACGAAGACGTAGAAGACAGAAAGAGTTTTGGGTTCATCCTCTTATCAGTGAAAGGTACCTGACAGGGTCATTTTACCGAAATCACAATTAATTGAGGCTTGATGAAAAATTATTTTTTAACTACTATCGAATGTCTACAGCTAGCTATATAACAAAAAAAGTTTTATCAAAATCCGCTTAGTAGTTTTTGCGTGAAACACGGACAACAGACAGACAGACAGACAAACAAAAATTTCAAAATCCATATTTTTGGTGCTAGATATATTACGTGTTATTGGTGAAAAATAATAATAATAAACAAATAAATTCTTACATTCACACCAATTATCTAAGCCCATTTTAATTTCATTAAGAAACTGTATCATGGAAAACTTGATAACGGATAAATATATACTTAAATACTTTTTGTTTGTAAATACATACATATTATACATAGTTAACACCCAGACCAAGACAAATAGACATGTTCATGCACACAAATATTTGTCTTGTCCGGGAATCGAACCCGAGACCACTGGCGCAGAAGGTGGGTAGCCTACTCCTGCGCCAAATCGGTCGTCAATCGAGAAAGGCGCTTGAATTTATTTTGGCGTGCGTTAATTTATTTGCGATAACTCCTAAGATATTCATTTAAATTATATGGTGTGAAAGAGTAAAATAATGTGCATGAAATGCTTAAAGCAACTAACGTATTTAGATTGATAAGGGTTAATACTGTATCCGTTTAAATAGCTTTCCAAATTACCGCATTGTTCGTAACCATTTTTTAAGAGATAATATGGCTAGAATATGCTATCCTTAAAAGATAGACATATGCTATCGCGGACTTTTTTGTAGATCTATAGAAGAGGAATATCCCAACATGCATTATTTTTTTAAACCTCGAAAGGATTAGGCAGCGTTTTTGCAGAAAACTCCCGGGCGGCTTGCCGTTTGCCGGCACTTTCGACAATTATCGTTATATTTCTACCAATTTACACAAAACTTTCATAAATTATATACTAAAATCTTTCTGAAGAACCACGCTACCTGTTAGTGAAAACCGCATGAAAATCTGTTTCGTAGTTTTAAAGATTTAAGCATATATAGGGACAGACAGACGGGAAGCGACTTTGTTTTATACTATGTAGTGATTTATGATTAAAATACAACCATCCGTTTTTTTCCGGACGGTAAAATTCAGTGTAGTGCACAAGCGTACATATGTTTTTCATTGCCGTCATCTCGGAACGGAAAAAAACGGTCCGGAATGGGGAAAAGTAAAATGACGGACGGTAAAATTCAGTGTGGTGCACAAGCGCCCATATGTTTTTCATTGCTGCCATATCGGTCCGGAAAAAACCGGATCGCCGGATCGGTAAAATTCAGTGTAGTGCACAAACGCCCTAAGTCTTAAAAGAGCCCGATAGAGTATCAGTCTGCCTACAGGCAACGGCCTGTCGATTGGCCACACACTCACAGTTTTACATAAAAAAACCGAATGTCAGACGTTCGATCGAGGATTGCAGTGCAGGCAGCCTGCGGACTGATAGTTTGTGAGCCCCCTAACATATTCAACAAGTAAAAAAAGAACTGTTTTTCGTATTCGACGTTATCTTATATAGCTTTCATCAAATTCACACACTAATAATATTAAATCTACAAAATACTGATTGACTTGACTTGATTTAATGTAATAATTATTAAAACTATAAATTATCGACATCGATAAAATTCCGCACGCTCCCCACCACTACCGTTGCTGATATGGCGGCCTGAGCGGTAGGGTTGAGCAAACAATTATAATTAAAATTTTAATTACCAACCGTTATCTGCTGATATTATTTAATCGATAGCTTAATGTTACGTAAAACTAATAGTTCTTCATTATCTTTAAAACACTAACTTTGAATCAAGTTTTCATTAAGTTTTTTAAACCTGTTACCTAGGTACCTACTTATTTGTAAAAAACGAACATAACATCGTCATTTTTATTTTTTAAATTTAAAAGACAATAAGTATTTTTTTGAAAGGCAAAACATTATGTGTCATAGAGAGCCTCAAAAACTTCCAATAATATTTAGAAACCACTATCGTAACAATCTTTATGTTATGTAGGGTACTTATTCACCGATATTGTATACAATTTACCTACATACTGTATTTGTATTTGTAAAGATCTATAACAATAGCTTACGTCATCCTCTTAAGTGTAAGTAGGTACCTATGTATTTACTAGGTATAACCTACCGAATTTAATTTTCTCTTTAATATCCGAGTGATTTACATAGCCTACGAAAGAAGGTTAGATAAAATACATAATTGGCATAGATACCTATTTGAATAGGTATAAATAAAAGAACTAAATAAATTAAACAAAATGCACCATACAACTGTTTTATCGAAATAAAAAAATAACATTTACCTTGAAAGAAGGTTTTTCCATGTTCCCAAAAAAAATCCAAATCGGCAATGGCAATCCAATCTTTTGGTCACTTCAACATAACAAAAACAGAGTCCATTACACTTTTTACATTCAAATTAGACATGTCCCTCATCAAACAATGAAACGAAATGCAATCTTATTTTTATCTTTGAGCGTAGAGTAAGACATTGCACTAATTTTAAACACACACTGATCACAAACGGTTATTTTTCGACGAAGCTATTTTAGGCACACCGCAGAAAACTCAAAAGTAAATTATAAATAACAAGAAAAAAAAAACAAATAACACTTTTCCGCGCAACTCCACTCCCAAGATCTTTCCGAACAAACGATAGAAAAAAGAAGCTCAAAATGTAATCAAACAATTATCTATGCGAGATAACGTCCGTAATAATAATATTAACCACGAATTAATTTCCTCGCACTCATTAAACGTGGCAATCGAACTTTAATCCAAATAAATCACCACTTTTTACACGATCTGCAGCTAATAATCCCAAAAATACGAAGTTTGTAAATAGCCGAGATTTTTATGGTGAAATAATCGGTCACAATAAAACAATATGGCGTAGATTTGACAAAAATAAGCGGACGTGAGCGCGGGAAAGGCACACGGCGCACGGCCACTACCGAGCGCGGGCCGCTCGTGTCTGTGTCTGTGTGCCTTGCTCGCTCACACGTAGCGCTAGGGCTGTCCTAAACCTTTGAATATTTAATTAGGCTATGTTAATTAAAATTTTATATGTATACCATTGGTGTTTATTTTGATGTGAGAGATAAATAGTGGTTTTGTAAATAAGCAACCTGTGCATTACATACTTACTACTTTTCAATAATAGGTATTACAATCGATATCGATTGGAAGCTACACATATTAACTACGTACATGTGTAAATGCAATTTGTATTGGTTTTTGTTTTGGTTTGCATATTGTTTAATCTTAATAATGATTGAACAATAAATATCTAAAAAAAAACTCTAAAATCCTTTGGAGATCAAGTTAGAAGTCATTTTCTATCTCTTACTCCTTAATTATATTCTTTCTCTCTTTCAATATTTGTTAGTATATACTTATTCTATCTTTTTTATGCACCCTTTCCCCTTCTGTCCTTTTGATTTTTTTTTCTTTCACCCAAGGTTGCCTGGAAGAGATTGCTATATAGCAATAAGGCTGCCTAATGTCTGTTCACTTAAAACTATTTGTCTCCTTGTGTTATTTGACTTTTTCTTTGTGTGCCATAAACATTTTTTTAATATTTTATTGTAATGGGCGATTTTCTGAAAGCTCAGCCACTAGATGGCGCTGTCCCACCTATGCAGTTAGAAGGAACGGAACGTTATAAATTTTACTTTGACGCGACTTTTTTACGTAAAACGGAACGTCAGACAGATGTTATTTATTTACCTAAATCTTTAAATTTACCTATTTCGTTTCCGTTCCTCACAGTAGTACTTATTTAATATATTATTAGTTTCCTTTGGGTTTTTAAAAAGTAATTAATTTAAATATGTTTCATACCAAAATATACCATAGACATGTACATACTTATTCAACGCCATCTAGTGAAGCAATTGGAAGCTTTTTTTTTTTAAATGGCCTCTCAGAAAATCGCTCATTAAGTATTATAATTTATCTATTTGGAAAACATATTTACCATATTTTTAAAAATCTCATA
This sequence comes from Crambus lathoniellus, assembly GCA_949710035.1. NCBI lineage: Eukaryota > Metazoa > Arthropoda > Insecta > Lepidoptera > Crambidae > Crambus > Crambus lathoniellus. The sequence continues at coordinate 3,158,955 of OX453319.1, forward strand.
CATGTCATCAAGGTGCCATCTTAATGTTAAAATTCATAAATGTTCGCCCTTCCTTTTAAGTAAGTAACAATAACAACAAAATATCTGTAATTCCAGTTAATACTTACTAATCACTTCACCATCAAAAGTTATTACTTACAGCAAAAAAAAACTCCAAAAAAGCTACTTACTAACATTTAATTTAACTAACAAAAACAAAAAGGTTAGATCTTAAAAAAAAAACAATTAAAAAAACCTTTTCCTGGCAACAACTGTCGGCCCTGCGACGCACACAAACGAACTAACCTACACATCCGTACTTAGTCCGAACAGAATTTTTTACGTAAATAATCATCGGCGTAGTGCAGTCGACATGAAATCAACTTATACACTTTCGATTTAATTATCACCTTTACAACTATTACAAAAAGTGTCAAACTGACAACGGAAGTGTCTTTGTGAAGACGTCGTCGATAGTATACGGAGATATTGGTATTAATCAGTAACCAGTATTTCTGTCGCAATCCGTAGGTACTTTGTTAATTACTGACATAAGCAAATTTTATAATTTCTGTATGTATTATTAATTTTACAGATGACCTCTCATTTTCTCACACGTAATTTTATGGCGCATAATTAAATTGATATTATTTTACTATTAATGCTTATAGTAGACAATACTTAAAGATGTGTGCCTTTTTTTTAAAGACTAGAGCTATGATTACATTATTTATACAATTCTTTTTTGCTCTTTATATACTGCGAACTGCGAACTATGTGACTTTATTTTATACTAGTGGCTCCTCGCGGTTTTAGCCGCGTGGAACCGTTCCCGTGAAAATATCGGTATAAAAATATAGCCTATGTTAATCAGAGATAATGTAGGTACCTTCTAAAAGTGAAAGCATTTTCGAAATCTGTCCAGTAGTTTTTGAGTTTATTCATTACATACATACATACAAATCTTTCCTCTTTATAATATTATAATAAGTAGAGAGTATAGATTTCGTCATGTAAGTAAAACCAAGGACAAATAGCTGGCTAACCTATGTGTACCTAAGTAAATACTTAAAACGCGACATTAACCACTTCGCTTTGCTATCAGTGGAGCTTACGCTTTAACTAAGCGTTTAAGTTACTTTCCTCACTTAAGAAACCTGAATTAAGCGTTTTTAACATTTATATAAATCAACTTTTATTTTAAATGTATTTCATGAGAAGCTTCGCAACTTCCGTAAAAAGTAGCAACTCGGAAAGCGAGCGATAAAGCAACGATTTCTAATGCGCCTTACGACCTTTTTGTATGGAATGGAGACGTTTTTGTGCAGTAATCATAATTGAATTATACTTAAGAATGATGAATCATTTTGCGTCGCCAACAAAGATGAAGTATTTATCAATATTTGGTTCGGATTAAGGATTGTGTTACTTGTTGATCTTGTCAGTGCTATGTGCTATTGAGGTACGTAATAACACAGATAATATAATACTATACTAGTGTAATAATAAGAGTGGCTTTAGTAAATCAACTGTTTAACATGATGCGCTGTCGACTATACTATGGCCTGAGTTTAAATTTACACACACCACACAAACTATATTGTCTAAATTAAACTAATCTTACATACCTAAATAAAAATAATATCAAAGTGGCACCCCTAGTTGGAATACAACAAAACGCGAAACAATTTTGAACACACGGTATGAAGAAAATCGTTTCCCCGGTTCGAAATTTAAAAATTGTTTTAAAAACTATAGAAAAAATAAAAAATGTTCCTATTTCAAAAACGATTGTCTACAAATCGCTTGTCCAGTGAGCTCCTTTTTCACCTTTTTCAAAAAAAGAACTAGGTAGGTACTAGTAGCTTAGCTTTTGTTTTTTATATTGTAAATACACACAAAGTGTTTGATACTTTTTATTTTATTATTAATTACTTATTATATGAACATTATTCATATTTATACTTAATTATAAATATTATATACTTAATAACTTATAATAACGATGTTATTAAGTAAGTATAATAATAATACTAAGAATCGTGTCGTATGAAACATCATTGGTCGTATGTAATATGAAACATTATGAAAAGGTTATGATAATAATTATTAAATTAATGTTATAAACTACCTACATAACATACTTACCTATTTATAAAACCAATCAACAAAATATAATAAGTAAAAGGTTACATAAATGCAATCATTGTTAAAAATTGTTTACTTTTAACATGAAATGCATATCTTTTGTAAAATGCTATCTCTAAAGTGGGGATATCTCCGCGATAAACCAAGTTTAAGATAAACAGGCGAACCGTCTAGATTTCGACTAAGAAGATTTGAACCTCCGTGGCAGAGTGGTGTACGCACCGGGTTCGATTCCCCGTCTCGGGTAAATATTGAAAACGAACTTTTATATATTTCTGAAGTCTAGGTCTAGGTCTGAGTGTATGTACTTATGTTGTTATTTCCAATGTTCCATAACACTAGTGCTCAAGGAACTTAGGTACTAAAGTTATTATTGGAACAATGCATGTAATGGTGTCCAATATTTATTTTTAAAAAATACACACTCTATTGTACGTACACACAGAGCATAAATACAGAGAGAAAATAGCGAAAAACCATCTATACAAAGGGCGGCCTTGTTGCAAAAAGCGATTTCTTCAAAACATTCTAAGAATGGTAACTCTATACCTAGTCGACTACTACAAATATGTAAATTACTGTAATAATAAATAACTGTGACAAGAAGGCAGTAAATAGTAATTTAATTTTTGCGCGAAGAAACGATCAGAACTACTCACTTTCTCATCTAGATACTAACTAATATTATAATTTTTTTTAGATATATGTATACTAATATAATATTTTTTTTATTTTTTTTTAACCGCCTCTGTGGTCTAGTGGTTCACACCACCGATTTCAGACCAAGAGGTCCCGGGTTCGATTCCCAGTGGGGGTACATATTGTATTCGGTTTGGTTGGTGGTAGGACTTGTTCTTAGTCCGCCTAGCTAGCTACCACCATCTTATCTAAGTCTGACGCCATAACAATGATGTTTTCAGCATTATTGTGTTCCGGCAGTTAGAGATAAGATAGCCAGTTCCTCAGTGATTGAGGATTCCGGGAGTAGTGCGCTTCCATCTTCAGCCTTATCACCACTTAACATCAGGTGTGATGAAGGCTAAGTGCTACCCCGTTGTGGATAAAAAAAAAAAAAAAAAAAAGAGGAAAGATTTGATTGTTTGTTTGAATTGAATAAGCTCCGAAACTACTAGACCGATTTAGAAAATTCTTTCTCCGTTAGAAAGCTACAGTCTTCCCGAGTGACATAGGCTATATTTTATTCCGATATTCCCACGGGAACGGGTACCACGCGGGTGAAACCGCGGGCGGCCGCTAGTAGTTAATATAGTATGTATGGAGTAGGTATAGCAAAGCATTTTATTTGTGTTCAAAATAAAAAAAAACAACAACACAGTCCTTTATAATTTCAAACAAAGGTAAAGAAAAACCATAAGTATCACATTTGTTTTAAGAAATGCAGACGATAGAATATTATGTAAATAAATACCTAGGTACTAATACGATAACCATAAGCCGCTTTCCCGTCATTTATAAAATTTAAATTTTTCAATAATAAAATTGCACTGTGAATGCAAAAAAGTAAAAATTTAAATAACGTTGTTTTTAAATAATTTTATTAATAAGATATAAAATTAGTAAGTATAGGTGGTATAGGTATAACAAAACAATACTTACATTAAAAAGCGTCTTAGAATCAAATAAACAAATATATTATCTTAAAAATCTTATATGTATAATAATATAAAACATTAAATAAACTATACTAACTATAGAAAAATGGAAAATGAAGTATTAAGAAAAAATCGACCCGTCTCACAACAACCAGCTCCGATGGGAGAGTTGGTTGGAAGGGTTGTGCTTGTGAGACGTGTCGATTTTTTCTTAATACTTCATTTTCCATTTTTCTATAATAAAAATTGCATTGTGAATGCAAAAAACTAAAAATTAAAATAACTATACTAACTATAGTTACTTAAATACCTACAAAAATCATTAAAATAACTTTTATTTTAATTATTCAAAAGCCCTTTACAAAATCACTCCGTGTAAACCGATTCACGCACACTGGGAAAACGTGTTCGTTTTTCGAATAATCCCAAACTCTCAGTATATTCGAATTGAGCCTTAAGTGAAGGGAATAAAGTCGTTTGTTGTTTGATTTGAAAACTTATTATTACTTGTCTACAAACAGTCCATGTTCAATATATAACATTAGGCGCGCACAAGGCGATTTTGATTTTTTAAATAAATTCGAATTTGGAATGTTGCTATTTAATGTTTTTTTTTTTTAAGAACAGATTTATTAGGGTTTAAGAGTACTTATCTAGGACCTAGATATTTATTAGATACTAGCTTTCCGCCCGCGGCTTCGCCCGCATGGACTACACGACGTTATCCCGCGGAAATGTGATATTTTTCCGGAATTAAAAGTAGCCTATGTTTCTCTCCAGGCTCGAAGTATCTTTGTCCCAAATTTCAGCCAAATCCGTTCAGCCGTTTTGGCGTGATTGAGTAACAAACATCCAAACATCTAAACATCCAAACATCTTTAAACTATCACATATTTCATAATATTAGTAGGATAGTATCAAAGATTTAAATTTTTGTTTTTGTTTTTTTTATAGTTTTGTGCCAATGCCAATATTGTCTTGAATGAATTGTGTTCTTTTATCGTAATACCAAAAAAGGTAAGTATATTTAAGAATCAGAAACAAAAGACAAGCAAGCTGCATGCAAGATTAAAGTAAAGTTAACAAGAAGTTAACAATTTTAAAAATAATCCTATATACATCAGCCGCCTGATTTAATCGGATCCGCTGTTGTCGGTCGGGAGCATTTCCGACTGTTTGTGAATCTGAGGGCAGGTTATCATAAAATTAAGTTTTTACCAAAGCAAGATGCTACTTGACATTGATTGGAAGATTAAATTATACTAATAAAGTTTTTTTTATCGGTATTTAGATACAGTACCTAACCTATACTAACTATACCTAATACTTAACTATTTAGTAATCTGTGACACAAGCTTGAAATAAATCAATAGTCAATATTATTAATCTAATATTTTAATTCAACGTAAGTTAGTATTTTTAATAAATTTTAATTAAAACACCAAATCCGTTTAATAAAATAGAAGTGTCGTAGTCTGTACGGGCGCTAAGCAGCAATTTCAAGCAAATGGATACGACATAGGGCCGCGACACACGGGGGAGTTTCTTTATTTAGATGGGTTACACTTACACGTGTAATCTAATTAATATTTTATTGGAGCTTTCAATTTAATTAAAACATGTCGATTGATTGTTAACAGATAGTATCTGTGCTAGAAACAAAAGTTTTCCTTTAATATTTACTCTTATTTCTTACGTGATTCAATAATTAACCATATTTCCAGTATTTAGCTATTTATAAAGTAAACAATCTATTTTGGTTGTTAAATTTAGAAATGCTTGAATAATTATTAATTACTGACATCTCTTTTTATTGAGAACCTAATACGTTTGTATAAATATTTTGTATCTTTATGTAGTGTAGGAACATTATTAATTGCCTATATAAACATTAAAAAAATGAATTTAAATATGGAGTAATTTAAACACTACTTAGGTAATTATATGTAATTTCACTAATTATTTTTCTTGATTTAAAATGATAAAAATCACCGTACTCAGACAAAGGATTTTTACCCCACGTACAGCTTTGTAAAAACCCCCCGTGTGTCCGCGCTGACCCGCGCGCTACCCGCTCCGACCAAATGAATGTGCACAGTATCAGGACACACGGGGCGACTATTGACAAATGTCATTGGATTATCAAAAACAATAATAATTTTATGTGTTTAAGATATATTTAAGATATATATACTGCGGGCAGCTCAGGACCGATCGTTGTGGAGATCCTTGGGGGAGGCCTATGCCCAGCAGTGGGCGTCGTACGGCTGAAATGATGATGATGAAGATATATTTATACAATAATTTATAACATTAATAAAACATATTAGGAATGCAACATTTACTTACACCCACTGGCTTAGTGGATTGTCTCGAGTATTGACTCCGTGTAAATGGCCCATAATATCTATCTATTGTCTAACGGCCAAAATTAATTATCTTTTTTTTATATATCCACTAACGGCTAGAATGAGCGATTTTCTGAGAGGCCATTTAAAAAAAAAGCTTCCATAAGCTTCACTAGATGGCGTTGAACGAAGTCTGTACATGTCTATGGTATATTTTGGTATAATCATATTTAAATTATTTACTTTTTAAAAACCCAAAGGAAACTAATACTATATTAAATAAGTACTACTGTGAGGAACAGAAACGAAATAGGTAAATTTAAAGATTAAGGTAAATAAATAACATCTGTCTGACGTTCCGTTTTACGTAAAAAAGTCGCGTCAAAGTAAAATTTATAACGTTCCGTTCCTTCTAACTGCATAGGTGGGACAGCGCCATCTAGTGACTGAGCTTTCAGAAAAATCGCCCATTAATAAACTATCCATAGATGCGGAAAGGCATGATCCAGATTAGATTAGATTATTACCCAGGCAACTGTCGTTAATTCTATGTTATAATCAAATGTTGCATAGTAACTAATCTGGATCATGCCTATCCCTATCTGTGGATAGATTATTAATTCTGGCCGTTAGTGGACAGGCTTAGTGGATTTTTCAAGTAGGTACTTATTGGCTCCAAATGCTGCACTAACTCAATTAACCAGCCAGCCCGAAGTTGAAAAAACCGGTACCTTACTAAAACTATGCAATTAAAGCAAAATTAATATTAAAGTAAACCATTAAAACTGGGTCACATTGTGTGACAGTCATAGTATCAATATAATAAAATTATAAATGTCAAATGTGTTTGTTTGTTTGTGTGTCCCGCTTTCACGTCAAAATGAAGCAACGGATCGACGTAATTTTTGGTATGGGTTTAGTTCGGAGGCTGGAGAGTGACATAGGCAACTTTTTATCCCGGAAAAATATCGCACTCCCGCGGGCAGGGGCGTGCATCAGTTTTCCAGCGCAGTAGGCACTGTAGATCTAACTAGTGGTAGTTGCACTGATCATTTTAAAATTCGTAATATTTAGGCCGAGCGACGGCGACGTGACGCGGACAAAGTCGCGAGCGGAAGGCTATGTTGGATATAAATTCGCTTACCATATATTGTCCCGCTTTCTTCAGACTGTAACTAATGTTCTGTATGTTATGTGAACTTACTTCCTAGTGAACTTGCTCTGCTCTTATCCTTTGGCACCTGGCGGTCGTGTGCGGTGGAGCGAATTTTTAACCACCACAGATATCTCAACAATGCATGAATATAGGTAACATGACTCGTAAAGAATCACACATGTCATTTGAGCGATAGCCGTAGTGGCTTTTAGAAAAGCCGTTGTATTTGTTTTATGTCACTTCACATCACTCACGATCACGAATACCGGGTTTAATTAATTAATAAACGAGTTATAACACACATATTGAGAGGTATTTAAATTTAACTAGATTAAATAAAATTTAGAAATAAACACAGTCTTCGCTGTAGAAAACAAAAGACACGAAAAGCAAAATAATAAATTCGTATGGCGGCAACCAGCTAACCAAGTATAACTGTCGTAATATTTGGTATTAAAATGTCTGAAATTTTTACCTTTCTGTTGAGTTAAACTAATATTTGGCATAGGTCTATTGAATGAAACAATTTTTGTTTTATCTATGAACGAAAACTGTGCGAAAGGATACGTAGGTACGTAATTTCTGTAAGCAAATCGAATCCGGACAATCGGCACATTCTAATTTCTCCATTATATTTTAATTATTGATTACCTATATTAAGCACAAACACACACAGCAATTTCTTTTTATCACAGTACAAACACTCGATCACTCAACAGTAATTATCTAATTAGTTCTCGCGCGCGTGTGATGCCAAGAAGACAAAAACGAACTAAAAACAAAATGGCAGGAACTTTCGTTGTTGCAAATTACATTACATCCGTAATTATTAATAATTCTATAACTCAATCACGGGTGCGGGCGGTTAACAATCACTCTTAAAATCAGCGCAATAAGGTTGAAACTCGTTGAACGAACACGCACTGCAGCGCGCGGAACTAGAAAGAGACGGGTCGGAAACCATCGGTTCATTTCGCGACAGTTCGTCTAAGTAAGCTGAACTACCTAACCCGGTTAAATTGAGAACATATGCATGTCCTTAGGACGACGCACATTTTCGGTAAACATTATACGCGGTTGTATTACCTTGACCAGTACTTTTTCTAATTTATGTTGTATGAAAGGCTGCTTGCATCGAATAGGCGATTCGGAGTCTGCCTACCTTAGAGTTAGGTACCTAAGTATTTAGTATTTAGCGAGGAAAAACTTATTGGGTGAGGTGTTGAATAGACGTTTTATTATAGAATATCTGAACCATATTAAACTAAATTAACTTTAAGTATATAATTAAATTAGTGGAAAATTAGTAGCATGTTATTTAGGTTTTTAATGAGGTAGGCACAGCCTAATTGCCTATATGGTATGCACGCCCCTGCCCGCGGGATAACGTCGTGTAGTCCACGCGGGCAAAGCCGCGAACGGAAAGCTAGTGAGGAAATAAACTGGTTAAGTTTCGATTAAAATATATTGTTCCTTTTAATAAATTTTTTACTTATTTAAATATTTACTTTTTTGCATTCACAATGCAATTTTTAATATAAAAAATTTGGATTTTTCTTGATAGGTACTTTATTTTCCTATTTTTTACTTACTAAAATCTATTAAGTAATTTTGTATTTGTCTCACTTCGAAAGTTGTCTCATCTCAACTCGGGAATAAACATATTTTATTTTATTTTATTTGTTAAGAATAATAATATTATAATGTTTAATTATTATTGTGGATGAACACAATACATTTTTGTGCAGTCGGCAAGAGGGCAACAGTAGGAATTCATTGTGATATATTCTGGTGGAGATGGAAACAGAACAGAAAAGTATGGAGTGGAATGGAATACTTAAATGAAGTCGTATAAAAATATAATATTTATGAGCCTCTGACAAAAAAAAAATTACCATTTCCACTAATACACGGTAATTTTTTTATCATCTCGGATAATTTTAGGGATTATTCTACTCATGAAAACAAACAACTTTTATTATGGGACCAACCTGAAATCGCGAAAATATAATTGCTGTTCCATACAAAAGTGCAAAAATATTTAATAGAAATGTATGGAAATGGAACAGCTGTTTTTTTATATTTAATCAAAATGTATGGAACAGCTGATTTTTTTTTGCGATTTCAGTGTTGGTCCCTTACCGTGAAAATACCGTGTACCTATAGTAAACGTGAAAAATAAATGTAACCCTCCATAATGTATAATTGCGAAGCTTTTCACGCACATTATTAAAATAAGGGAAATTATAAGTACAGCCACAGAATTTTTAATTGGCCACGTGATTAAAATAATACTAATTATAAATTGTTAAGAAACCTGCTTTGTATAGTTATCTATATCAAATACTCTTTTTGGATAGAAAATAATGTCAATGTCTCAAACTGTTCTTATTCAGCCTTACGTCACAAAGTAACTACGCGGGCGGTCGCCCTAGCAGAGAGTCCGCTTAGAACAAAGTGCCATTTTCGTCACGTACACATAGACGTCACATATACAGGCAAAATGGGGCAGTTTGGGACAGTACTCAGTCACGAGTATCGCAAAGAGGTCAGTGATCGCAAGTTCCAAAGAGCATTTAATTGATCACTTCACGTCCGCGCCGCTACGTGTCACTGTGACTTATATACCTATTTTACCAATAATTAACAAAATTAATAAGTAACCAATATTATTACAGCTGCAGTGTATTTGGTTGTCTAAATACGACTAAAAACTGTGCATAGGTATTCTCAAAACTTCTTAGCGGTTCAGCGAACACAGCCACAAGTCATGTTGACGAATTTTCAAGTAAAAGTTGTCGTTGCATTTTCTTTTATTTTAGCAGTGTTAAGAGATCCTACTTACATTTTAGAGACTTCAGTCATTAAACCCCAAATAACATTTTACTTGCAGTATTTTTTTTTTCATCTAAGCGCACGGCAGTGTGCCAGCCAAGTTCAGGAAAGGACGCCAATTATTAAATCCCAAATAACATTTCACTTGCAGTAAAGTTTGCTTTATCTAGGCGCACGGCCGGCAGTGTGCCAGCCAAGTTCAGGAGAGAACGCCAATCATTAAATCCCAAATAAGATTTCACTTGCAGTAAAGTTTTCTTTATCTAGGCGCACGGCAGTGTGCCTGCCAAGTTTGGGAGAGAACGCCAGTCATTATACTTACCCCAAATGATATTTTACTTGCAGTAAAGTTTTTTTTGACGCACGGCAGTGTGCCAGCCACGTTCAGGAGAAAACGAACCACGCACGATTATGCGTATACCTATTTATTTTAACGTCTTAATCGTAGGAGTGCCATAGGCTATTTTCGTTGCAAAAATAACTAGTTCATTTTAAAAATCAAATGATTTATTTTCAGACGAACCTTATGGTTAAGTTTAATTGATCGAGAAGATGTACGCAACAAATGGTCAACATATCTTCGAGTTTGTGAGGCCCATTTCGAAACCAATTTTATAATCAAGTCATCGAACCGAACTGTCCTGAAAAAGGCACTAATCCCAAACTTTTGCTACCTGTCAAAATAAAGAATCGCAAACAACTGTGGAGACTAATGAATTTTGTACACAATATGAAAAAGTTAAATGTGACTCAAATTCACAAATAGCAACTCACGTTTCTGCAAATTCTCCCAGAAAAAGAAAGCTGAAAAACGATATTCTTGAGTGCAAGAAAAGACTACTTATAAAGAACAGCTGCGCCAGAAACAAATATGAACCTGTTTTCATCTCGCTGTTCTCCCGCTGTAGGGATTGCGAACCGATAGCGTAGCTTCTCGTCACAAGTATTGTAAAAACCAATCTAAATTGAATAAACAAATTTGACTTTGACTATTAAACTACTTATATTTTTTTATTTACCTATACACGATAAAAACATAACATAGGTAAATAGGTAATTAAATACACTTTCTTGTTTTCAAAATAGTTACCACTATTGCTTGATACAGTTCTTGCGTTATAAAGGTTTTTCAATTTTTGAACATGACAAGATATAAATTCAACATTTAAGAAAATATTAATTATTTGAAGTTCTTGAACAAAAAAAATTATGGTTCTTGTAGCCCATTTAGATTTCAACAATTTTTCGCTGAACTTGGCACCTTTTTTACCTTTATGTTTTCGTCGAACTTACTTAGTGCCTTTTTCACGTCTATGTTTTTAGTGGGATAACTATCACACCATATTTATATCTTGTTCATAGAGTACATTATAACATATAGGAATGGAATAAGTACATTACAACATAATAGGTACGGTATAGGTAAAGTCCATTCGCTTCAATAGGATCTTGTCTTTGTCGTGTGTGGCGTCGTCGGGACTTTAAATGGATATTAGATGCTCTGTTTACCATCTAAGCAGCATCTAAGGCATGTAAACATGTTTAAGATGTATGTATAAACGAATTTATTTATGTATGATTGTTAACTTATACTACCTACTCCTTTTTAAATTCAGAATCAATACAGAAGCAACCCTAGTGAGTCAGACAAGGATAGGTATAGATTTTCAAAAATGGTGGGAGCGGTCCTTCTGTAAACTCTTTATTTTGTGCTTACGTTCTTCAATCCATTTTTTTCTTAAGATCTTTTAATGGTTTAACATAAATATTGAAAGGAAAGAAATATAATTTATTCTAATTTTAACCACCTCTGTGGTCTAATCTCTAGTGGTTCACACCACCGATTTCAGACCCTTAGTTGTTGTTTCCGATATCCGTATTAGAAATGATTAAGCTTCTTTTTGGTATAAGAACATAAATAAAATTAAAATAAATAAAATAATAATAATAAAATAAACATTTGTTTTGTTTTGTATGCGAAATATATTATGAGTTATGACGCCGTGTACAGGTCTGGTTTTTAACCCGCATTTTTAATTACAAAACACAGCTGTAGTTATCCATTAACCGGTCACAGTCACAGGTCTGTTTAACAGATAGCTATTTTGATAACGAACTATACCTACCTAATAGTCTGTCCTATCTATCTATACTATACCCATTATAAAAACCCGTCTAAAAATAGGCATTTTTGGAATTATAGCAGTTTTTTATAAAACTTAAAAAACAAACCTTTATTTTTTACCTTTTTAGCATTCACATTGAGTCATTTAAAATTTTTATTATTAAAAATGAAATATAAGTACGAAAAACTAGTGAAAGGTTTTGAGTTTGATTTGCGGCGAAGCTACGTAGACGATGAGTAGATTTTTTATTCTAATATTACAATGTTAATTTGCAATAATTAAAAAAAACTTCTGAAATCCTTTGAAAAGCGACTCCATCGATCTTTGTTTCACCCGTCGTTTCCCCAAGCTTGCGCGACAAAAGTTTTAATTATATTGCCGTCCCTCTCCTACTCCACTTGTAGAACACCCGCTATCTCTCTTTACCTTTAAATGTGGTAAATACGTTGATGGAGATGCGATTTCGGTAAAAGACTTGTATTAAAGTTTTTTGTTCCTTTAATAATGTCAGTAATACAATTATGTATTTTATAAAGAAAAACCTTAAATTTATCTTAGGAAGTAGGATACCTACAAGTTTTCTTAGCTAATGTATATTTTCTAAAATAATTATATTTCGTTATTGTACCTACGATTGTCACAGCGGCTAACGTACCTATGACCTTTTTCATATAGACTTTCTCTAAACCAAAATTCATCGTGAACGGTCTTACAGTTCCAGATAGAACTTTATATCTTTTTATAATAATAAGAATAAATAATTTTTACGCATCTCTATGGCGTTCTCTATCTAACGATTAGCTATCCATCCCTTTCGCACTCTTTTTTTTTTTGCATAAACCTCAATTTGAACCAAACGCTTTCAACGGATTTAGAAAAAAAAAACATAAAAATGTCTATAGATCATAGCTTTTATCCTTTTTAAAATGAAAACAACGTTATAAAAAGTAAATAAATGTAACGAAGTGTGATTGTGACCTACAAAAAAAATATAAAAGTTCAATGTCATAAGTGCCACTAAATTGTTGATTTTAGAACTTAGAACCAATATTGTTAAAATATTGTATATTTCCTCTAATACATAGCACAATTCAATTTAAACTTAATAAAACAGTTACGGGTTTTTAAATATCAGCGTTGAATAATTTCTTATGGTTAATTTATTTTCTATTTAATAAAAAAAAATGTAATTACATATACTATTTGCTATATTGCTTTCCTCTTACTTGATCAAAAGTCACATCACAAGATTATTATCATTTTATATGTATACGTTAGTTACATATAAATAAATATACTTATTCTTATATCATAAACCCAACCGTTGAAAGTACCAAGATTATAATTCGAGGCACAAAGAATATATAATTCATGTGGAATGAAACGATGAAACTACGGTTACTAAATCGGAATATGGTGTACACCGACTTAGTAGAGTTCATACTCCGTTTATCCATTACAAAAAAAAACGAAAAGTCTGATCTTTCCTCTTTATAATAATAATGAGTAAGTATAGATAGATAATATTAACTGCACTAGCAATTTAATAAGTATTGCATTTTCACAATATTTATAATTTCTTACAAAACAGCCAGACCAAGACAAATAGACAAGTTCATGCACACAAAATATTTTAAAAATGAAAAATAATACTTATTACATTATTTTATATTTCGAATCTTCGGTGGTTAAAATACCTGCAAATACGACTTCCAACAAACGGTATAGCATTTCTTAATGAGTGTTTTGAATTTGTTATATCGACAAGTACTCTATATTTAGCACTAGCGTATCCTCGTGGATTTACCTGCGTGGTACCCGTTCCCGTGGGAATATCGGGATATAATAAAGTCTATGTCACTCGGGAATAATGTAGCTTTCTAATGGTCAAAGAATTTTTTAAATCGTCCATTAGTTCTGGAGCCTATTCGATGCAAACAAATAAACAAACAAACAATCAAATCTTTCCTCTTTATAATATTATATTATAAATATTATTAAATTTAGCATAATTTATCTTAAAAATATCAACGCCGTTCAGTCGGCGTGCACGCCAGGTCAATATTGTGTCTATCCTATGCCAGCGTACATGTTTCGTAAACTCTGCGTGAGGCGGCGAGTATTCCTGCTATAGACACTGAGTTGAACTGTGTTGCACTGTATCGTTATGTGTCGCACTGTATCGCAATGTGTCGCACTGTATCGCAGTGTGTCGCACTGTATAGTAACGTAATGTGTTGTTTTGTATCGTAATGGTTGTAATGTAAGTATCGTAATGTGTGTAATATGTGTTACACTGTAGCGTAATGTTTTGCACTATACCGTAATGTGTCGCACTGTATCGCAATGTGTCGCACTGTATCGCAATGTGTTACCTGTAGCGTAACGTAATGGGTTGCACTGTATCGTAATGTGTTGTAATGTAAGTATCGTAATGTGTGTAATATGTGTTACACTGTAGCGTAATGTTTTGCACTATACCGTAATGTGTCGCACTGTATCGCAATGTGTCGCACTGTATCGCAATGTGTTACACTGTAGCGTAACGTAATGTGTTGCACGTTGAACTGTATCGTTGACGTGACGTGTTGACGACCGATTTGGCGCAGGGGTAGGATACCCCCCATCTGCGACAGAGGTCTCGGGTTCGATTCCGGAACAAGACAAATATTTGTATGCATGAACATGTCTATTTGTCTTGGTCTGAGTGTTTTTCTATGTACTAAGTATATAAGTATGTATTTACAAACAAAAAAGTGTTCAAATTTACATGGGCTTAGATAATTGGTGTGATTGTAAGAAAGTTGTTTATTATTTATTTATTTATCGTATCGTAATGTGTCGCACTGTAGCGTAAATATCGTAATGTGTTGCTTATCGTAATGTGTCACACGATTTTATGTTTCAGTTCCATGTAGGTAATAGCCTACTATTACCTTTTTTTTATATAGTAAGGGCTTGCTCTTGGCTTCATACTGAACCTTAGGGTTGAGAAGAAGCCTAAGATGGGGCGAGCTTACCCAGAAGCAGCCTATTCACTCTAGCTTTAAAAATAACAGGGTTGTAGTCATTCGGGAACCTACATGGAACTGAAAAACTGTGAACCGCTTTACAATTTTTGTACTACAACAAAAAAATGGTGGATACCTACAATTACTTTGGTTTTAAATTTTTGTATAAAAATCGTTAATGCGGTTCACACAATACATCTATCTACCAAATTTCAACTGTGTAGTGTAGTCTTAAGTTTGGAACAAAGTGGCTGCTGCGTGCGTGCGACATACGCACAGACGGAGGGACGGACAGACAGACATGTCACATGATGACATGACGAACCCATATAGGTTCCTTTTTTTGCTAATCTGCTACTACCGAACGGAACTCTAATATATTCCTCCTTTTAAATTTTTGAAGTCGGTTAAAAAGGAATGAAATGGTAATGTTTCTTAAAAAAAAAATTTTTTTTTATTGTTTAACTAGTTTTCTGCTTAAGTATATTTCAATACATGATTTAGTCATAATTATAAAATAATTTCACCTGATTTTATTTTATTGATTGATCTAGTATCTGTAGACACAGAATACCTACTTTATATTTGTCTGTAAACTTGATAAGTACATACCTACCTTCCTAAAGAAATAATGTCTCTTGTTTTTTTTTTTCAAAATGCATTTTTTTAATTTTTGTGCCAAGTATTGTTTTTGGTTCATACTTACTGCTTTGCTACTAGTGTGTGTTCAAGCGAGCTATATTTAAACCAGCTTCGTGTGAGTCATAGCGAATATAGAGTAATTGAATAATGTGAAGTAGGTAGGTACAGTCGACAAAATGAGGTGTTGGGCAAATTAGTAGGTAGGTACTTCGTCAGAGCCCGCATAGTGAAAGAAAGGTCCCGGTTTCGATTCCCGGCGAAGCTACTTGGAGTATGGGTCGTTTTTAGGGTTCCGTAGCCGAATGGCAAAAAACGGAACCCTTATAGATTCGTTATGTCTGTCTGTCTGTCTGTCCGTCCGTCCGTCCATATGTCGCAGCCACTTTATTCTATAAAAATTTATATTAAACTATAAAAACTACACAGTTGGAATTTGGTAGGTAGATGTATTCTGTGAACCGCTTACGATTTTTAAATAAAAATAAAAACAATAAGAAATTAAGGGCGTCTCCCCACCCCATCCCATACATAGAACTGAAACTGAAAAATATTTTTTTCATCAAACATATTCGTGCGAGTTATCTATAAAAATGACATGAAGGTTTCTCAAACCATTTTTTCACAAAGTCATTCTTTTGAAAGATAGAGACTTCCAACGTGGTGGCAAAATGTGTGTCCCCCCTCTAACGTGTGAAATAAAGGAGTAAAAATCTTGAAAAAAATATATGTTGTAGATCTTAAAAAATAAATATGTAGTTTAAAAAACTATAAAAACACACTTTTATAGGAACAGACTAAAAGTACAAAATAACCGTCTATTCAGTAACTGAAATTAAAAAGCGTGGTGCGCGTTGTCAATATTAAGTAGGTACTTGAATGCATGCTTTGCAAAGGGTGCACCACGCTTTTTAATTTCAGTTACTGAATAGACGGTTATTTTGTACTTTTAGTCTGTTCCTATAAAAGTGTGTTTTTATAGTTTTTTAAACTACATATTTATTTTTTACTTTTTAGTTTAACAAATGGCAAGCTATAGATGGGGATGGTAATCGATTTCACAGTCCATTCATGTGTCTGCCCACCCCGTAAACATTATAACTCAAAGGCGTGATTGTATGTATTTAGTTTTGCAAATTCAAGTGGAGTCTATTACTTACCAGATGCGCGAGCCGAACCCTTACTTCCTCCCTGTTCCATCATCAGACCCTCACCACCAAGTGTAGCGAATAGGTCTCGTTAGAACGAAACAACGGAGCCTAAACTCGAGGGGTTTCCTAGTGGTCATTAAGGAGTGCCACTGATCTCCTTCTTGCTCCATCATCAGACCCACACCACCAAGTGTAGCGAATAGGTCACATCAGAACGAAACAAATGAGCCAGAACTCGAAGGGTTTCCTATTGGCCATTAAGGAGTGCCACTGGCTTCCTCCCTGCTTCATCATCAGACCCTCGCCACCAAGTGTAGCGAATAGGTCTCGTCTGAACGAAACAACGGAGCCTAAACTGGAGGGGTTTCCTAGTGGTCATTAAGGAGTGCCACTGACCTCCTCCTTGCTCCATCATCAGACCCACACCACCAAGTGTAGCGAATAGGTCACATCAGAACGAAACAAATCAGCCAGAACTCGAAGGGTTTCCTATTGGCCATTAAGGAGTGCCACTGGCTTCCTCCCAGCTTCATCATCAGACCCTCGCCACCAAGTGTAGCGAATAGGTCTCGTCTGAACGAAACAAATGAGCCCAAACTCGAGGAGTTTTCTTGACGTCATTAAGGAGTTTCACTGGGTCCTCCCAGCTCCATCATCAGACCCTCACCACCAAGTGTAACGAATAGGTCTTATCAAAGCGAAACAAATGAGCACAAACTCGAGGTGTTTTCTATTGGTCATTAAGTAGTGCCACTGGCTTCCTCCCTGCTTCATCATCAGACCCTCACCACCAAGTCTAGCGAATAGGTCTCATCAGAACAAAACAAATGAGCCTAAACTTGAGGGGTTTCCTAGCAGCCATTGAAGAGTTCTATTGCCCACCTCTTGACTCCATCATCAGATCAGCTCGATGGTAGCAAATTATTGTATTGTCATCGGATTCATATAGACTTGCAAAGTTTCAAATCAATACGACAATTAGAAGTAGGTTAAAATGGAATTCCAAGATTTTCTTACATTGTGACT